>PVHY01009045.1:16154-58432 GCA_004024945.1 Uropsilus gracilis
TTTTTTTTTTTTTTTTTTTTTTTTTTTTTTTTTTTTTTTTTTTTTTTTTTTGTTTGTTTTCTATGTGCACCTTCTGGCCTATCATTTGTTTATATGATTCTTGCATATTGATTTTGATGTTTCTCCTGTGAGTTACTCTCGGGCATCTCTGTGTCAAGGTCAGGAGTAGACTCTGCTATCACATCTACATCAGTCAACCTGGGTCATTCACCGGCTATTTATACTAGAAATAATGTGCCATAGCTAGTTCTATGTGTTTGTAAAGTCTAGACTGTGAAGTAAGATAAAATTTTGTTGTAATAGCTCCTCAATTGTAATAGCTTTAATAATTCTAGAGTGAAAGGTTAGTTCTAAATTTTAGCTTTAGTAGTAATGATTTCAAGCTAAGTGTGAGTCTTGGTATCTGTCTTTCTATCATCTAAAATTGGTAATATATAAATATATGATATATATGTAACATAATAAGTAAATCATCTAATATAAGCTGTGTATAAAACACATTCTTAACATGTAGATCTGAGTTTATAGATACACAGCTATATGTGTTGTAACTTTTCCTAATCAACTCTTAAAATATAAGCATCTTTAAATCAAATTATGTTTAGTAATACCTGCACTGTTCTAAAACCTAGGCTTTAAGGGTTATTATACAGTTTTTGAAGCTTTATTAATTTGCAAGTAACCTTTTTCATAGATTGCCATATATTGCTAAATCCATAATCTCATGCATTTGCAAGTATAGACATTTTCCATTTTGGCACATTACTTCCCTTTCTCTTCTAAAATTCCAAGTTCCTCTTCATGCCCAAACATCCAAACTAATGAAAGTCTATAATTTACACATTTTATCCCATATTTCTCTCTAATTCAAATCCCTTCCTTCTGTGTCTAAGGAATCCTAAATTTCCCACTTAAATATTTCACAACACACCCTCAAAAAAAAAAAATTCTCTTGGCCTGTTTGTCTTGATGACTCACAATTTTGGACAGAAGGGGTCAGGATCTGGAATGTTTTAGATTCAAAGAATCTTCTAGAAACTGAACTTGAGTTATTTCCATCGTCTACTATTCTATCTCTACAGTTTTCTCTGTACCTTATATTTTTCCTCCTTTCACAATTTGGTAGTTATTTTGCCATATTATATATTTTCAAACTTGGCTCATTCATATCACCTTCCTAAATAAATTTATTTTTCTCCATAAGAAGCTATACCTTATGAATAACAAGTATCACAAAAGGGGAATTGAATTTTCATTGACCCAAAATATTCAAATGTATCATCAACCAATATGCATTTTACAGTAATTACTATAGCTCATTATGATTAAATATTAGGTTCATGTAAAATAGTATATATCAATTGCTAAGGATAGTAATAATAACAAAGGTGAATCAAAGGAAGTCAATTACATCTTTACAGAGCATAGAGACCAGTGGTAAAAACAGGTGGTAAAACCAGGCATCATAGAAAAAGTGGAGTTCTAAGTTGAAAGAATTACCTAATCTTACAGGAGGACCATATTTCTAAAAAGTGACATCAATTTGAGATTTATTCATGGAATCACAGAATCATTTGGTATTTTCAATTTTAAGGAAATAGAATAAAAATGACAAAAACAGACCTACTAGTCCTTAATTCTATATCCTGAAATGTCCAATGGTTACAAGTTATTAATAAATAACTGATGATGGGTAATTGGGAATGATGCTCACTCAACAATCATGACCAGATAATTGGAAGAACTTGTTAACCAAATAACAATATTGATGCCTAAAATTTAAAAAAAAAAAACTTATATTTTAAAAATATAACCTTATTCTAATTTTTAAAGTCTAATGTTCATTGTTGTTGAAAATTCATCATGTAATAATAATATGTAATTCTGACAGTTATTTTGAGAGTTAAGAGGAGCAATATAACAGCTAGCTTAAAAATGTAATTTAGGGCCGGGCACGGTGGCTCGTGCCTGTAAGCTTCACCCTATGAAGCGGCCGGAGCTAGGGATCGCAGTTCGAGTCCTGCCTGGGGCCCTTAGCAAGACCTATTTCTAAAAAAATAGCTGGGCGTGGTGCCGTGCGCCTGTAATCTCAGCTACCTGGGAAGCACAGAATTGCTTGAGTCTGTGGTACCCCGGGCAATGTGAGCCTGCAGTTCCATGGGCAAAAATAGAGAGACCTAGCCCCCCACCCAAAAGAAAAGGAATTGTAATTCTATTCAACATGATCGTTATTTTCTTTACTGTTTATCACTTTTTCTTACACATGTTTTCTTTTACTTGAAGTCACTCATCTTTTAGCCAGTAACAAAGTAGATGCTTTCCAATCTATCATAGAAAAGAATTTACAAGGTTCTAATTTGTAGTGATGCTGCACTTAAAATTAGTAGACAATTCTATGATTGATGTTGCAAATCAGTAGAAACACCACTTTGACTAACTGAATTTTCACATCTAGTTTTATTATCATTTGTATCAATTTCTCAAAACTAGAACACATGAGAGAAGGACACATATTGTATAAATACAAATGAAATAAAATGTAAAAGGTTAACTCAATTTCTAGTTATTATATGAAAGCATATGTCAAGATAACATTCTTAATTATTTTCTTTTCTGAAATTGATCTACTCTCTCCATTAAAAGACAGATGACCATAGTATGAAGAGATGTTTCCCTTTAACAATTTTTCATTTTAATAAGATTTGGCATGACTGCAAAATGTAGAGAGTTCTGGTTACTTGACAGTTTCTTTAATCTTATTAACAGTAACAAACATGGATCATGTTACAGTTGTGCTATTCATACCTTACCTGTATTTCCTTATGTATATGCTCTGAATTCTGAAAGCACTGTTTGTATACCATACTTTGCATACAGAACAGGACTGACAGAGAATTTAAATATTCTGCCTAATGTCAGAAGAACTCAGCAGTGTGATGCCAACTCACATTCTTAATCAAACCTCATGATTCCCATAAATCATTCAATAAGAAATCATTTTGATCTCAATATTCTGAAAAACATCAGTAACACTAAATTATATAAAATTGTTCTCACTAGCAAGTTAATTTCACCTCCACTTTATATCTTCTTAATGCTTAACAAAATGAAAGGCTGACTATTTATTTAAAACAAATATTTTCAAATTCAGAAGATTCTCACAGATGAAATTGATAGGAAAAGGGAATGTATTTTCAATGGTTTGATTTTTGAGATTTTTAAAACCCTCTAATAGAATAAGCAGTGTAAAATAATATCTATCTACCTTTTCCATATTGTCATGTAATTGCTAATGTATTCTTTTATGAAGATTTATATTATTAAAACTTGTGATTTTAATTATAGAGTAATAAACTCAACTATCATTTTTCTTCTTTGGACTCATACTTACTTAAAATGAATAGGCACTTTATTAGGCAATAAAGTCTTATACATTGTGGAGATATTGTCAGCCAAACATTTCTGCATTTTTAAATTCAATAATCTGTTTATCATGTGGTTACCAGGGGATAACGAGGCTGTCTTTTCTTGTGTTACTGGTTCATGAAAAGTTGTCTTTCTGAGTAATATGGGTTGAGAAGTATTAGTCCCATGATCACTTCTCTATTCCTGGCCCCCCATCATCTCTGGAGGATAGAACAAGTTTCCATTGGGAGAGGCTATAAAAGGTATTCACAGTCTTAACGTTGGGCTATAACTATAAGTGAAAATGAACACAACAGATGACAAATTATTAAAACTCTACTTTTCTTTATAATTCCAAGATGTTAATTGGAAAACCTATAGTTCATACACCATACAGTTTATTGCTATGATAATCTGTTTATATTATCTATCATTAGTAATATTAGTAATAATTAGTATTATTAATAATAATTAGAAATATTATCTATCATTAGTAAGAAGAATTTATATAAAACAGAAAATAATTACGGACAAGATGATATCAGATACTAAACCTTGAGTTTTATATATTGAGATGGTTCAAATGTGAAAATGACATAAAGTGGGTTTTAAACCTGGTAGGAGAGTCAAATTAGAGTCTATTTTATTGGTAATTCATTAATTTGATTTTTCTCTATTAGTCATTAGTAACTATCTAACAATATAAAGTGCCCTGATCAGTTGTCATGAGTCATAAAATACTGTCCCCTTTCTGTTGATCACATTTAACACCCTGTTCATCTGTGCTCATCTTTTTGACTAAGTATGTATGTTTAATTGTATGAAAAGTAATGTAGTGTTCCTGCAATAAAAGTTAAATGCATTAAGTATGACATTCTCATATCCCTCTAATATAAATGCCTTTGATCCTTATTGTAAAACATTTTCACTTTTCTTCCTTTTTGACATTCTTTAAATTCTATATACTCCTTAATGCCTACTCATTTGTTTGGTTAATTGTAAATCCTTAGTCCCAATATGGCATCATCCACACAGAATATTAGGAGTTCAATAATTTAGAGACACATATTTACAGTTGGTTTATTAACTTTCCTAATTAAAGAACTAAGAGCATATATTATGTGTATTTTCCTACTGTTAGAAATATGTCACTGAAAGGCAGTGCAAAATAAGAACACAATGCACACTAATTTGTATAAAAGCAAAAGCAGCAAGGTCACTTAGAAGGTGATAGCAATAATCTGCATGGGCAATGATAAAGGACGAGTATATATACTTGAATTTTAGTAGCATATTCAGTAGTATTGTAAGAGGTGGTCACATGGCTTACAAAGGGAGTATGTCCAAACATCTAGTTCTGTTTGAATCTAATATATGCCACAGAAAATCAGGCACTTTGTAAACCACATGTATCGTTCTCACTTAAACATATCATTCTACTCTTTTATTCACATTACCTAGTCGATCACTGAATTATGCTGAAACTGTACTGAAAATCTTTGAAACATGTTTCTTTATTTTCAGTGCTGTAGCAATTTCATCAATCATTTCTTAATTCAACAATAATGTTTTTCTGGAAAGTAAATTGAAGTACTCTATTTTCTACTGAATTTCCTTCACTCACTATTTTATGATTTCATCATTGTACTGTGGACCACAGTATAGACTGATAAACTTATAGAAAATTCATTCTTTCATTTCTTTTTGTTTGTTTCCATAGTAACCAGGATTTTTTCCCAGTGCTATTGTAATAGTTTGCATGAGCCTGTAATGCAATTCTTGCAAATGAAATAGTTGGTCATCACAATTAAGATAATTAATGTATAGAAAGATCACCTAACCTAGTTATCTTTTTGAATGTTTGGTTGAGAGATTGTAGACTATTCTCTGTCAGCAGATTTCAAGTTCTTAACAGAATAATTTACTATATTTAATATGTAATGTATTGGATAAATAGAATTGATTTGCCTTGTCATAATTACTTATTCCCTCTTTGATTATTTTTAAGTGTGTTATTTAGGTTATTTTATATTTGCTATTGAATTGTGAGGTTTTATGACTTTAGATATTAACCTCTTATTGGATAGATTTCTTGTGAATATATTTCACCTATTCTGTAGATTTCACTTTTATTTTCTTGATGCTTTCCTTTACTATGTAACATATCCCAACTTGTTTGGTTTTCTGGTGTTCTTGTGTTTGATGTCAAATGAAAATAACTCATTGTAGTAAAATAAAGTAATTATGCTTTCCCTCATGGCTTATTAGAGAAGATTTACTTTATGTTCTTATGCTTAATTCAAATAGAGTTAATATGTGTAGTATGCAAGCTAGGAGAACAATTTCATTCATTGTGTATATGACTCTGTGATATCCTAAGTGCATTTATTAAAGAAATTATTCTTCCTACAGAATGTTCTTGACTTCATTGACAAATATTATTGTACCATAGTGTGAATTTATTTCTGGGTTTGATTATATTTCATTGAACTATGTGTTTATGTTTATGAGTACCGTATTTATTTAATTAATATAACTGCAATATACCTTGACATTGAGAAGTGTGATAATGATAAAATGCTAAGTACTATGCAGACCATAGTGAAGGGAATTAAGCTGCATTTTGTAAAAAGATTCAATACTAGAACAAATATTATTTGTCCCTTTTTTCATATATGAATTCATCATTAGGGAATTAGCGGAAGAAACATCAATAAAAACAGATGGGGTGACAATTCGTTTAAAAAATTAACTACACTTAATGATGAAGGACTTCATTCCTTTTATACCTCATTTTGTATGGTTATAATGCAAACATTGAGAGGGAACAGATAAAACAGAATGTGCTATTAGTGATTTTTTCAGTTCAACAAATTAAAATAAATTTCTACAATTCATCAAACATTATATAAGATCCGGAGTTACAGATAACTGAATGTTTTAGTGAAAATAAAATTTTAGATTATTTTCTGAAACCAATAGCAAAAACAATGTTTAATGACTCAGATGTTATGAAGGGATACCATATCTTAGTTTTAATAAAAGATTCATTTTCTCTTGATACAAAGTTGAAATTTATTTTTGTGAAAAAAAATGTATGTGGGCATTCATTCAGAATAATTCAGCTTCTTACCTTACTAAAATTAGAGAAAAAAAACTAATTGAAACTATAAGTAAGAAACAATTTTCAAAAAGTTATATTTTTTGAGTCACAGTGCTATGCATTTCTGTAGGAATTTCCCCAATGCTGCCATAACATCTTTGTTTCTCAGACAATAGATAATGGGGTTAAACACTGGGATCAAGATGGTATAGAAAAGAGAAAGAAATTTGTCAATTCCTGTTGAGTGAGTGGACTTGGGTTTCATATACACAATGATGCCTGATCCAAAGAACAAAGTCACAACCATGAGGTGGGAAGAACAAGTAGAGAAGGCTTTAGCTCTCCCTGTGGCTGATGGCAGCTTCATGATGGTGGAGATGATTTTCACATAAGATCCCAAGATCAACATAAAAGGCAGAGTGGCAACCAGTGCAGTAATTAGATACATCAACATCTCAGTCATGAAAGCATCCCCACAAGCAAGTTTCACAACTGCAGGCGCATCACAGAAGAATTGATCCAAATGGTTACATTCACAGAAGGGCAGAGAGAAGATCTGGGAGATGAACCCTATTTGTATTGGGATGGAAGTGACCCAGCAGGCAGCTGCCAGTTGCGTACATAGCCTATTGTTCATGATGACAGGGTAGAGCAGTGGGTTGCAGATGGCAACATACCTGTCATAAGCCATGGCAGTAAGAATAAAGCATTCTGTGTCTCCAAACATCAGAAAGAAATACATTTGAATAGCACAGGCTACAAATGAAATATCTCCATATAGTCTGTAGAGGTCTGCTAAAAGTCTGGGGAGAGTTACGGACACATAACAGATTTCCAGAAAGGAAAAATTTCCAAGAAAAAAATACATTGGTGTCTGCAGGGATGGATCAACCTTAGTCAGGATGACAATAAGTGTATTTCCCATAAGAATAAATATATAGAGCATCAGAAATAAACCAAAAAGAAATCCTTGAAGATTAGGAACATCAGAAAACCCAATCAGGATGAATTCCACCAGTGCGGTGTGGTTACCCAGGAGGTAATTTTGTCCTGTGCATTCCATCTATGAGCAAAATGATTTCAAGGTGCAGAAGTCAATTCAACCCCTTGGCCCAGTGAACATTGGGTCATATTACATCAATAATTTCAAATCTAATACCCTGGGCAGACATTCAGTTTTCTTAGTTGTTTATTCTATATTTTTGGTAATGTATTTCAAAAGAATATCCTGAAATACCAGGATACAAAAACAAAACTTCCATCCCTCTTAATTTCATTTAGGTCTATGGATTCATGAAAATAACTTAGATTAGATGGCAATAAAATAAAGCAATTCATGTCAGAGATTCTGGTCTCAAACAATTCTAGGGAACTTGGGATCTTCTCTAAGAAGAAATGTGTCCTTCATTAATTTGGTCTCGATTTCTCGTTTTCTTGCTTTGCAAGTTTTATTTTAAAACCAGTTCATATAGTTCTTGCATGTTGTATTTATAGATCTCCCTACTTACTCTCAGGTAGTCTGGGACAAGGTGGTCAGTAAGATTCTACTGTCAGGTCCACTTCAGCCAATCTGGGTCACTGATTGACTATTTATACAAGAAATGATGTGCTATTGCAAATCCTATGAGTACATAAAATCTAGAATATAAAACAAAGGAACATTTTGTTATAATACATCTTCATCTCTACCATAGTCACCAAAAACTTTATTAACTCTCAAGCATAGTTCAAATGTTAAGCCTGTAGATGTAATTACATAAGCTTCTATCTTCAGAGGATAATTTGACAAAGACATAAAAAAAATCATTTCACATGTGTTTGGATCCTTTCAGTGTCTACTCTTTCTTACTGGTCATCTGCTTTGACCCAGCTTCTTTCACATTTTTCTTCTTTTTTGCTTTGTGGTTCTGGCAAGAAAATACACTTGGAAAATTAACTATAGGCCACTGTATTCCACGCAAGTATACACCTGACAAAAGAAGATTGCTCCATGAAAGAGAAGGAAGAATCCAATGAACTAAAAATTGACCAATAACTGGAAATGAAAGAAGAGATGGGAGTGAGTGACTGCGTCTGGAGGAGAGCGGGGGAGGGACTCCCAAAATGCAAGAAAAAGAGAAATGTAAACAAATCTTATATAATAAAAAAAAAACAAGGAAAAAGAAAATTTGTATATTTGATCAGAGAGTTGTTTCTTCTCTTTTAAGAGTTTGAATATCAATTTCATCTGTTGTTTTTCTATCTTTCATCTAATATTAACTCAGAACATATATATGCATGTAATGTAGAATTAGCCTATAACATTAGATATTGTGTGTAATAAACATTCTAGTTATCTAGATCTGATTTAAAGCTACAGCACTAAGGCATTGTGCTGAACCTAATTAGCTCTTTTAATAATTAGTGTTTCTTGATCAAATATGGTCAGTCTTTACTGCATTATGCTGAACCCTAACCCTCAGCTTTCTTTCCATTCAATCTTTGTATCACCCAGCAGCACTAAGTGATCACCTTTTCACAGTTTGCCATATAATCCTAAATACCCATGGCCATTAGCTGGAACCATCTCCATTTCCCAGACTTTCTCTATAACACAATCTTCCTTTCTTTCTCAAAGTCACCAAGCTCTTCTTCCCATTCACAACTTTCAGCAAGTGAAACAATTCATAAATTCTACATTTCCTACTTCTCATCAGTCCTCAATTCCTTCCATCTCAGTTCACTAAATCCTAAATTGAGACTTACATTTTCACACATGCCGTAAAGAACAAGCTGTCTCCTGGCTCATTTCTGCTTAATGCCCCACAAATATGAAATGATGGATGATGGATGCTTTCGAGTCAAAGACCATGTTCTTTTAACTAAAATTCAGTCCGTTCCTCCAGTCTTGAATATCTCCCTCTGTTTCTTATGTCTCTTCTTTTCTCTACTTTTCAAACATTTTCCCTCTTTTTCCATGTCTTTTTAAACTTCACAGTTTTCTATCACCTTCCCTACATGTACGATTTTTTTTCTTTCAGAAGCTATACCTTTTGAAAAGCAGCTACAGAAAAAGAATTGAATACTCATGATAAAGATTTGTTTGAAAAACATATATCTGCCAACCAGTATATATTTTGTACCTTGTATTGCCAATAAAATATGCACATAAAATATGAATTATGTCAAATGATGAGTATTTAGAAAGTAATTTTATGATATAGTATGCCTTTACACAACATGCAGACCAGTGGGGAAGTCAGATGTCATACTGGAAAGTGCAATTCTATGTGGTGAGAGTACCCTGTATCACAGCAGAGTCACATCCCTAAGGAAGTGATCTTGTCAGATATCAAGGCATCACAGAATTATACTAGTACTTTCAGTATTCAGGAAAGAGGATAAAGGTTATTTCAGGAAAAAGAGGCCCTTATATTTTTCACTCAGTTCTGCTAGTCAAAATGGTATCCAGCACTTATAGGGTGGTAGTTTTATAATTACTGAATTGAATTCCAATGGACAATCAGAAGTGATTCCATGATAAATGTTCATGCCTTATGTAACTAGAGAACACTGATCAAAGGAGATGATATGGAATGCCTTAAAAATTAAAATTAGATATATTCTGGCAATAATACTATTCAAGTTATCTGAGCTATTTTCCTTGTTTGAAAATATGCACAATCATAATAATATTGAAATAAGATATTATCAGATGTAAACAGCAGACTCTCTTAACAGTTTGGTCTAATATACGCAGTTGCAGTTCTGCTAAGCATTGTTATATGAGCATTATCGTATATACTATATTTGCCTTTATTATTCTAACATTCAATCTTTTTCTTTCACCTTGAAGTTTGCTTATCTCCTATCCTGCAATGCTTCTCAGTCTCACAAAGGAGATTATGCCAAAGGCAATGATTTGGCAGGAGTCCTGAGCTTTAAATTTGTTAATATTCTATGTTGGTGAATAAAAACCAGTAACAAAGCCTGGAGAAAAATACTCTTATTGGTCTTTTATTTCCATTTTTTTCTCATTTCCTCTAATCCCTCATATTTTAAGTATGTAAACCACACATTTTGCAGGTAAAATATAAAGTTATATATTTAGCTCAAATTTTATTTAATATATGAAAACAAATCCCAAGATAACTGTAATTATTTTCTTTTCTAAATTTGATTTGCTCTCTCCACTAAGGAAATTGAGCAATTTCAGCATGGAAGGTTGAGATTTCCCTTTCACCAATTATAATTTTGATAGGAGCTGGCATGGCTGTGATAGGTACAGATACTGTTATTATAACATTCTTTACTATTTGCAAGTGTTTACTATATGTTAACCAGTCTTAATGACCTTACTTGTATTTCTCATATATTGCATTTGAATTGAGTAAGTAATGTCATTAGTTTTTATGTTTCATGTAAATGTATAGAGGCATTAAATAATGTGTCCCACGTCAGGAAGCTAGCCTCTGACCCAGGTGATTTAACACTCAGCAGCATAATGTAAATGCCACATTCTCAATGAAAACTCAGTGGGCTTTATAAAGTATCTATGTGCAATAATTTTAAATTTAATGTTTAAAAATAAGTAAAATCTGTAATATAAAACTATGCACAACAGAAAGTTGATTTTCTACCCATTTTATATCTTCTTAACTGTTGGAAATGAAAAACTGATTACTTACATTTTGATGTATTTATAATAATCACTTAAAATGATAATTATTTACCTTTGTCATATTATGAAGAAATTGTTGCGTTGAGCTTTTATAAAGACTGGTCTAATGTCACATAAATTTCTGGTTTGAAATATCTGCAACAAATTCAGTTATTGTTCTTCCTTGTGCTCATACTTAAATAAACAGTGCACTCTATGGGAAAAAAGACCTTTATTAACTGTGAGGACGTTGTTTAAAGACTTGCTGCATAACTCAATAAACTCAATAACTTTTTTTTTCAGAAGCTGTTTACTAGGAAATAATCAAGTCTGTCCCTTGTTGGATTAGCAGTATCAGGAAGCCTCTCTCTCTGGAGAATAAGGGTTGAGAAGTATTAGCCCCTGGCCACTCTATCCCTGTCTCCCCATCCTCTCATCTCTGGGGAGAAGAGCATATGGTTCTTCTCCTTCATATCATATCATTCTACTTTTTTATCCACATTATCTAGTCAATCACTGAATTATGCTGAACTGTACAGAAATTCTTTTAAAAACATCTTTATTTTTAGTGCTGTAGCAATTTCACAATGATTTCTTTCAAGGATAATATTTTTCTGGAAAGTAAATTGAAACACTATATCTTTATGGAATTCCCTTCACTCACTGTTTTTGGATTGTATCATTGCGCTGTGTCCCACAGTAGAGACTGATAAGTTCTAGAAAATTCATTCTTTCATTTCTTTTTTGATTGTTTCCATAGTAAACAGGAATATTGTCCAGAGCTATCACAGTAGTTTGCATGAATGTGTGATATAATTATTGAAAATTAAATAGTTGGTCATCACAATTAAGCTGATTAATATATAGATCACCTCACCTAATTATCTATTTAAATGTTTGGTTAGTTGAGAATATGTAGACTATCCTCTGTCAACAGGTCTCATGTTCTTAACAGAATAATTTACCATATTCAACATGTAAAACATTGGATAAATATAATTGATTTGCTTTGTCATAAATACTTGTTCCCTATGATAAACATCTGTCTACTTCAGCCCATTCCTCAGTTGCTGTTTTCCCCTTTGTATGAGTTTGATCCTCTGTTTAGATTTCACAGAATAGTGGATGCCACAGAGCACTTGTCTTCTGGTTCTGGTTAATTTCACTTTGCTCATTGTCCTCCGGGTTCACCCCTGTTGTCATCTATAGTAGTGTTTCCCACTTCAGAGTGAATATTTTCCCATGGTATGTAGTATCCACCACATCCTCTTTATTTTTTCATCCATTGATGCGTACCTGCTTTGTTTTCTTATCTTGGCTATCCTGAATAATGTTGTAGGATATATAGACATTTGGTAGCTTCTTAAAAGTTTCATTTTCATTTCTTTGATTATTTACTAGAAGTAGTTGTGTTTTTATTTTCTGAGGAATATTTATTCTTTTCTTCCTATTGGTTTCACGAATCATATCTCCATCAACAATGTTTAGGAATTCTTCAGGGTTATTTCTGTTCTACATGCTTGTCAATATTTGTTAGCTTTTTTTTTTTAATTTTATAGAAATACCTCCATTGTGAAGTTATCACACTTTTATTTTCATTTGCATTCCCTAGATGATTAGTGATGGTGAACATATTTGATATATCAGTCAGTGATTTGACTGTAATTTTTAAGAAAAAGTCTTTTCAGGCTCTTTGCTTATATTTTAAGTGGGTTATTTAGGATTATTAATTTTATATTTACTTTTGAATTATGTGATCTTGTGACTTTGGATATTAACATCTTATTGGGTAGATGCCCTGTAATTATATTTCACCTGTGCTATAGAGTTCTTTTTATTTTATTGATGCTTTCTTTTGCTGTGTAATACATCCCAAATTGTTGACTTTGCCAGTGTTCTTCTATTCATATTTGATCAAAATAACTCATTGTAATAAAAATGTTTTAAAGTTTTTCTCATAGTTTAATCAGAATGGAATTAATATGTGTAGCATGTAAAATATAATCACACTTCTTTTATTTTGCATATGTCTCCTAACCACATGCAGTAAAGAAATTATACTCCCTACTGAGAGTTCCTGGATCCATTGACAAATATTATTAAACCATAGTGTGGGCTTATTTCTCGATTTTATTCTATTTAATTGGATCATGTGTTTACATTTATGAGTACCATACCTGTTTAATTAATACAACTATGTAATATACCTTGACATCTAGAAGGGTGATAATGATGAAATGCTAAGTATTATGCAGAGTAGAGTGAAGGTAATTAAACTGCAGTTTGTAGTAAGACTCAATACTGGAACAAAGATAATTTGGCCCCTTTTGCATATGTGAATTCACCATTAGGGAATTAGCTGAATGAACATCAATAAAAAACAGATGTAATGAATTAGTTTAATAAATTAACTACAGTTAAAGTTGTAGCACTCCAATTCTGCTTTAGCTTGTTTTGCTTATTATAATGCACATATTGGAAAAAACAGATAAAACATGTGCTATCAGTCATTCTTAGAGCTAAAAAAGTTTAATGTGATTTCTACAATTCATCAAACAATATATAACTTCTGGAGTTGTAGAGAACACTTAATGCTTCAGTGAAGATACAATTTTAGGTAAACTTCTGAAAATAATAGCAGTGACAATGCTTAATGACTCAGATTATGAAGGGATACTATACATTGGTTTGAATTTGGGACTTATTTGTTCTTCAAATAAGCAACTGCATTCATTTTTGAGAAAAAATGTATTAGGTTAATCATTCAGAATTATTCAGATCCGTAGTAAAATTACAGAAAAACTAATGGAGACTATGATACGTGAGAAACAATTTTCTAAAATTATATTTTTGAGTCACAGTACAATGCATTTCTGTAGGAATTTTCCCATTGCTGCCATAACATCTTTGTTTCTCAGACAATAGATAATGGGGTTAAACACTGGGATCAAGATGGTATAAAAGAGAGAAAGGAAATTGTCAATTCCTGTTGAGTGAGCGGACTTGGGTTTCATATACACAATGATGCCTGATCCAAAGAACAAAGTCACAACCATGAGGTGGGAAGAACAAGTAGAGAAGGCTTTGGCTCTCCCTGTGGCTGATGGCAGCTTCATGATGGTGGAGATGATTTTCACATAAGATCCCAAGATCAACATAAAAGGCAGAGTGACAACCAGTGCAGTAATTAGATACATCAACATCTCAGTCATGAAAGCATCCCCACAAGCAAGCTTCACAACTGCAGGTGCATCACAGAAGAATTGATCCAAATGGTTACATTCACAGAAGGGCAGAGAGAAGATCTGGGAGATGAACCCTATTTGTATTGGGATGGAAGTGACCCAGCAGGCAGCTGCCAGTTGCGTACATAGCCTATTGTTCATGATGACAGGGTAGAGCAGTGGGTTGCAGATGGCAACATACCTGTCATAAGCCATGGCAGTGAGGATAAAGCATTCTGTGTCTCCAAACATCAGAAAGAAATACATTTGAATAGCACAGGCTACAAATGAAATATTTCCATATAGTCTGTAGAGGTCTGCTAAAAGTCTGGGGAGAGTTACGGACACATAACAGATTTCCAAAAAGGAAAAATTTCCGAGGAAAAAAATACATTGGTGTCTGGAGGGATGGATCAACCTTAGTTAAGATGACAATAAGTGTATTTCCCATAAGAATGAAGATATAGAGTATCAGAAATAAACCAAACAGAAAACCTTTAAGCTTGGGATCATCAGAAAATCCAATCAGGATGAACTCCAGAAGTGCGGTGTGGTTCCCCAGGAGGTAATTTTGTCCTGTGCATTCCATCTATGAGCAAAATGATTTCAAGTTGCAGAAGTCAATGCAACCCGTTGACCCAGTCAACATTGGGACATATTACTTCAGCAATTTCAGTTCCACTACTTTGTACAGACATTCAGTTTTCTTGATTTTTTATTCTATATTCTTGGTAATATATTTCAAAAGAATATCCTGAAATAACAGCATGAAAAAAACAGGAATTCCATTCCTCATAATTTCATTTAGTTCTATGAATTGATGAAAATAGCACCAATTAGATGACAATAATATGAAACAACTCATGTCAGAGAGTTTGGTCTCAAACAATTTTGGTTGCAATCTCTGCTGGGTGATCGGGATCTACTCTAAGAAAAAATATCTCCTTAATTTGGTCTCTCTTTCCTTTTTTTCTGCCTTGAATTTTTTATTTTAAAATCAGTTCATACGATTCTTGAATGTTGTATTTATATGTCTCCTCTGCTTACTCTCAGGTATTCTTGGACAAGGTTGTCAGCAAGATTCTACTGTCAGGTCTACTTCAGTCAACCAGGGCCACTCATCAGCTATTCATTCTGAAATAATGCACCATTGCAAGTCCTGAGACCACATAAAATCTAGAACATGAAATAAGGTAAATTTTGTTATAATACATCTATGTCTCTATCATGGTCTCCAAAAGCCTTAATAGTTCCTAAGTATCCTGTCAGATGTTAAGGCATCACTGAATCATACTAGCGTTTCCAGTATTAAGAGAAGAGGATGAAGATTATTTCAGGAAAAAGATCTCTCATATTTTCACTCAGTTCTGTCAGTCACAAGGTTATCCAGTGCTTAAAGGGTGACTGTCAACGGACAATCAGAAGTGATTCCCATGACAAACAACCATGATAAGAACACTTATCAAAGGAGTTGATACAGAATGCCTTAAAATGAAAATTGAATATATTCTTGCAATAAATCTCTATTCAAGATATCAGAGTTCCTTTCCTTGCTTGAAAATATGTGCAAGCATAATAATATGCAGCTAAGATATTGTCAGATGTAAGCAGCAGAATCTCTTAATATTTTGGTCTAATATATGTAATTGTAGTTCTGTTAAACATTGTTATATGATAATTATCATACATACTGTATTTGCCTTTATTATTTTAGCAAGCAGTCTTTTTCTTTCATCTTGAAGTTTTCTCATCTTTTATCCTTTAAGGCTTCTCAGTCTAACAAAGGAAAATATGTTGAAGGTGGTGATTTGGCAGGAATACTGAACTTTAAAATTTAAATATTCCATGGTGTTGAACAAAACCTAGCAACAAACCTTAGAGGAAAAAAAAAATACTCTCACTAGCATTCTTCTTCTTTTTTTTTAATTTGTACCAGTCTTTTTTATATATTTCATACACATAAAAGTAGACATTTTATAGATAAAATATAAAATTAAATATCTAGTTTAAATCTTATTTAATATATGAGAGGAAATCCCTAGATAACTTTATTTTCTGAGCTTGAATAGCTCTTTCCACTAAGAAAATGAGGCAGCTTAACAAGGAACATGAAGTTTTCCTTTTCACCAATTATATTTTTGACAGGAATTGGCTTCACTTTGATAGGTACAGATTCTGCTATTTATATATAACTAGTTTATTAACAATTTGCAAGTATGCATTATATTTCAACTAGTCTTAATAACCTTATATGTATGTTCTCATATATTGCATATTGAACTGAGTAAGTAATGTTATTATTTTTCAAGTCTCCTTTAAGAGGGAGGTTAAATAATGTGCTTTTTGTCAGGAAAGTAGTCTCTGATCTAACAACCAGCAGAATAATATATAGTCCACACTCTCTCTGAAAACTCAATGGGTTTGATAAAATATTCCTTGAGTAATGATTTGCATTATTAGTAAAAAAAATAAGCGCAATTTATAATATAAAACTATTCACAAGACAAATTGATTTTATATTTTCTTCACTTAGAAAAATGAAAACCTTTTTGCTTACAGTTTTAGTGCAGTTATAAAAGTCATCTTAAAATAACAACCACGTACCTTTTTCATATTATGAAGAAATCATTGTCTTGAACTTTCATAAAGCTCTTCTGTCATTTCTGGCTTGAATTATATGCAATAAATTCAGTTGTCATTGTACTTCCTTGAGCTCATATTTAACCTAAATGAACCGTGTACCTTAAATAGACCCTATCCACTGTGGGGACTTCGTTGCTTCAAGACTTGCTTCATTTTATTGTTTATTTATTATTTATTATTGGAAGCTGTTTGCTAAGAAATAGCCCAGGTTGTTCCTTGTTGGGTTAGCAGTACCTGGAAGCCTCTCCCCCTGGAGAATATGAGTTGAGAAGTATTAGCCCCCGGACATTCCTCTGTCTCCCCTGTCTACTCTGTCTTCTCTCTCTCTGCTGTGCCTCACTCTCCCAGTATCCCCATCCTCCCATCTCGAGAGAGAAGAACAATCCCTACTGGGACATGCTGTGTAGAAGGTTCACAGTCTTAACATGGTCTAGATCTATGTATGAACACCAAGATTGCTAAATTTCAAATTGTTAAAGCACTATTTATTTACCTCAAAGAATGTAGCTTGGAAAGCTTACTCATCATCCAGTTTGTTGCTAAGACACTTTATTCATCTCAGGGATGTAATTTATCATCAGTACAGGCATGTACATATGAAAGGTAAAGGATTTCCTACAATTAGACATAGGACATTAAATCTCAAGTTTTCCATATTATGAAAAATAGGAACATGACATTATGAGTGTCTATTACTTATAGGAAAGAAAAAGTAGAATGAATTTTCTTTTCTTTTTTTTTTTTTCATTATCAAAATTACCATAGGTAAAATCAACCTCATTAGAAAACATTTGGTATGTTGACCCACATTATTTAGTCGATCCTAAGTTATGCTTACATTAAACTGGAACTCTTAAATAAAAGAAACATTCTTTATATATTTTTCAGTATTAGCTCATTTTTCACATTCTTAATTTAAGAATTATACATTTCTATGAAACAAATTGAATGACACTATTTTTCTCCCTAACTCCCTTCACTCTCTTTCCTTAGATACTTTAACTGTGTAGTGGAATGCTGGAGATTTTTAAGCATCTACAAAATCTATTTCATGCTTTCTCTTGTTATTTTCTATGGCAACTGGGATATGTTTTCAGTCCTCTTGCAGCTGAAAGACTACATGATTTAGTTCTAAACAATGAAGTGTTGATTGCTTCCTTTAAAATAGCAATTGGCTGCTTTTCATCTACATGATTTGGGTAGAGTTATTTTTTTTTTAGAATAGTCATCTGCTATAAGTTAACTGCTTAACAATAGCCAGTGACTTCATTTAAAATGAGGCATTATTGTCCTCAATACAACTAAAGTTTGCAATGATTCTCTTGTGTATTAAGGACTGTGTATCAATGAATTACTTTTATCTCAAGTTTCATTTCTCATGATAATAACACCTAAAATATATGAGGCCACCAAAAGAGACATTTATAAAGATACATTTTTCCATTTAATTTTGAATATTTGTTTAGTTTGGTGAAGTCTAGTTATCAAAAAACAAAAGGAACCATCAAAGCATTAGTGATATACTACTTAAACTGTTTGTAGGTAGACTGAAATAATTGTCATTCTCTCTAGAGATGTAGACAAATTTTGTTCAAGTTCTCAATTAATCAAAACTATTGTTCAACCATTACCATGTGGTAGAAGTTCTATAAGTACTGGAAAAAAGCATTGAAAATATATATTTAGAGAAAAAGTCACGGGGTAGGGGGGAGTCACAGTCTGGATAATATTTATCTTAACTCTGGGGAACAGATTGGTTTCAATCTAGATAAGAAGGACATTACATACATGGAGTGATGATGGCTAACAATGAAAAAGTAAAATAGTTAAGTGTTTAAAAAATGTCTTCAGGGAGTATGAAATTTTAGGTAAACAGCCTCTGGAAAAATCTCACTGAGCAAATTTAACTTACAGAGGGAAAGGAGTGGGCAAATGAATAAGTGTATATGTTCAGAACAATACACACAGAAGGGGAGGGTGAAAGGTACTTGATTAATTCAAGAATCAAAGGCCAAAATGATCGCAAAAGAGTAAGTAAGCAGATATTTAAATGCTAAAGCAACAAACTACTAATTTTTAAGGAAAAATAAATTGAATTATTTTTCAACAAGAATTCTTCCTTTAAAATATATTTTATGCAGCACTATTTATAATTGCAAGGACATGGAAGCAACCTAAATGTCTCAAAACAGATGACTGGATGAAAAAAAAATGTGGTATATATACACAATGGAATATTATTCATCAATTAAAAATGACAAATTGGATGACTTTATAATAACATGGATGTACTTAGAAGATCATATTAGCAGAAAAAGTCAAAAAGAAAAAGACAGACACCAAATGATTTCACTATTATATAGAACATGGGAAAGATAAATAAAAACCCATGAAAAAAAAAATCAAAGAAAGCTAACAACCAAAATGAAGGACACAACTCGGGGGATTGAGATCCCAAGGAATTACAAAGATGTGAAATTTATCTACAAATAAATTATATATATATATTATTTTTCAAAACACTTAAATCCTAAAAAAAAATAAATAGTTGCTTATATCTTATCAGATTAGCACTTTTCCACTGTCTTCAAATTGATTTTTTAATCTTTACCTATTAATTTAGTTATTTTATATTCCAAGTGGTAGTGGCACCATCCAGTATTCTTCTTTCTTCTTCTGACCTTATTTTCTTGACATCTTTTCATGTTCCATCCATTGATTTACAATGCCGTATATTTTTGGGGATATAGATTCATTCTTCTTGAGATGGATGTGAGCACACCACAACCACCACCAAAGCACTAATAATCCTTTAGAAGAAAATAATATTTTGATGCTCATATGGAGACAGAACACCTCATTCAAAATGCAAATATCGCATCAAGGGATACACATGTTCTCTATTTCTGTTGCAGATATCTATTATAGCTCCAATAGGGCTAACATGATGAGTGGTCTAGAGTTATAGGGGAGGAGGGAACACATATCTCCATATGAAATGTAAGTGACCAAATTGGGTACTTAATGTGAACCCCAAAGTCAAACTCTAAACTGAGGGAAATAACTTTACATAGAGCAATGTATTCGAGATGACCATCAAGGAAATACAGACCAGACACTCCCAAAACCAACATCCCTAATGATGGGGGTGGTGAGGTCATCTACCTGGCAAAAGCACATGAGGGAAGTGCAAGGCTTCTCATTTCCACCTGGAAGTGCCAGGTAGTTTGGGCAACCAGTATCCAGGTCTTGGATTTTCCCAGCAGAGTGTTTTGTCAGCTAAGAGTAAATGCTTGTTTCTGAACCAACGTTCAACCCCAGAGGGACACGGAATTTTCCTGATTGTAACACAATCAGTTTCCCAAGTTCACCGAAAGGCAGGCAGGCAGACAACTGTTCACCCTAAGGAAGAGCTGAGAGAAGAAGCAAAAAAAAAAAAAAAAAAAAAAAAAAAAAAAAAAAAAAAAAAAAAAAAAAAAGTATAGTTAGCATTTCATCCATCTAATTCTAATTTTAGTTTTGAGGAGTTTTTCTTTTGCAAAATGAGATGGGGAAAAGATACAGCTACAACAGAGTTTTTTAAAATCTTCCCAATATTTGGATAACTCTTTTCCAAAGAATTTAAGAACACCTCTGTGATCTTTTTATTTTATTGATGAAAAGACTTATATGTTATTAAAATTAGATATTGTTTTGATTTTGAAATTTGTTTCTTAAGGTTTGGCTTCCATTTTTCTCCTTAGATTCAAGTTTATGCTGGAAAAGCAAATCCAGAAATTGTGTTAAGTGTACCCTTGCATTACCTTATCAGGATCTCTGACAACAGATGGGGCAGGAGTGATGGGAAGAGGGAAAGGTTTCTATATTGGAGAGGAATTCCTTCCTGGTGGTCCTTGTAAGAAATTCAAAAGCCTTGGAAGGTTGTGCAGAGGCTTACAGATTGCAGATCACAGAGAAGAAGAAAATGCTCACAGAAACAGCACTAGTGTCTGAGATGGCCTCGCATGGTTCTCTGAATACTGTGCTTTAAAAATCCTCTTCTGGGAAACTTTCCTAAGAAAACCTCCTACTTTGTAGGTTTTATCAGTCCCATGTTATCAACAAATCTTTTTATTATTATTATTATTATTAGTAGTAGTAGTAGTAGTAGTAGTAGTAGTAGTAGTAGCAGTATTTATTTTGGTATATAGTTAACACTTTGCATTACACACGAATTTAGATATGTAGCTTCAAAAATCTCTTACACAATTATTTAGTTTGAATAGATTTGCAATATATTTAGGAATATTTAGTTAAGCTATATCTTTTTATTATATATTTGTAACTGAAATGAATTGAGCAGTTCATATATAGTAGATATTTACATATATATATATATGAATGCTGAATAAACATGCTATAATTCCTTATCTATTGCCTGTGCCTTTGTTCAGATGTGTCCAAGATTTATATTTCCAGCTATATGCACAATAATTGCTAGCTCAACTTTACTTCAGTGAAGGTGACCTTCACTTATTCCCTACCAATACTACTGACATTCAAAGTGTACCTGTTTTCATCTTTTTCCAGCTGACTTTAGCCAGCTCTAAAACCTTCCCTGAGGTCATTGAGCAGAGCAGATTTTCCCTCCAATGGTTCATCCTGGGTGTCTACTCATGTGTGTCGTAGGACTCTGCTGTCATGGGACAGACCATGAGACCAGAGAAATGGGGTGAAAGAATATCCCAGAGAGAGAATAGAAAGTCGAACAGGTAGATTTTTTGAGATACACTGCTGAGAGAATCAGCGGGTGAGACAGGAGAGGTCTATGGATGTAAAAGGACTTGGGGTTCCCTTTCATACTGTTTTGCAGGCTTTTGGTATGGCCAGTTTAGTGCTGGAAGGTCTGGTCTTGGACATTGACCTTTGACATAAAATGTGTCTTGACCCTGTTTCCTTATTCAGGGTCAAACTTTGACCTGGTTTCCATAGCAACCCAATCAATTCTCTCTATCTCCTCAAGTCTCTCAAACCTTCCTGCTGGGGAAGAGGTGGGGGTTAGATTTTAATCTTATTAAAGGATACCCCCGACATTTGACACTGCTATTTACCTGGTAAGTGGGCAGGTTTTTTCACATTAAAATCTCTATAAGCCATGCCTGTAGGTGGCAGCCTAGGAAGCCATGGCCCAGGCCAGGGACCACAGTTCGAGTTCCGCCAGGGGCATGCAGTGAGACCTAGTCCCAAAAAATAGCTGGGCGTGGTGGTGCGCACCTGTAATCCCAGCTACCTGGGAAGCTGAGATTGGGGATTGCTTGAGTCTGTGGTACCCCGGCCAACGTGAGCCTGCGGTTCCATGGGGAAAAAAAGAAAAATCTCTGTAAGCCTCCTAATGAGGCTCTGTAAGCCTCCAGCAGGGTGGGTAAGAGCATTGGTTTCTGAGAAGACAGTTTAATTCTTCCTCACAATCACTATAGGTCATGTTCCTATGAGTCATTCTACCTTCACAGGAGACCTCGATTCCTTGATTCTAAACTGCAATTGTGTTTCGATGTAAGCCCCTCTACCTCATTACCTTGTGAATAAAAGTGGTCTGATTATGTCAATCTTCTGCGATGTTGTAATGATTAAATGTTTAGCCCTTTGCAGAACCTGCCATGTAGTAGGCTTGAGTAAAAGCAAACTCTCATGAATATCTCAGCAAGGGCATTGTCTAGTTCTTCATAGGCAGTGGAAGTTTAGAGTAGAAAAATGTCTACTTGGCCAGAAGCTATGGGTTTAAGACTATCCAGGTAATACAGTGAGACCTAGTCTCTAAAATATAGCTAAGTATGGTGGTGTGCACCTGTAATCCCAGCTACCTGGGAGGTTGAGTCCAGGGAACACTTGAACCCGCGGGTTCAGGATGACCATGAGCAACATAGTGAGATCTAGTCTCTAAAAATGTTAAAAAAGAAAAAAAAAAGTAAAAAGTCTACTTGGTGGGAAATATCTGATGGGAGTTTTAACAAGGCCAAAGACTAACAGTTGTTAAATCAGTTCAGAGAAAGTGTCCAGGAAACAAAAGTGGGATAAGAATCCAAAGTGGTAACATTCCACAGAGGAATCAATCCCCCCCCCCCCCCCGTCAAGAGTCAAGCACAAGCACACTATATAAGAACACCCTTACTCTGCCCCGCTCCGTAAAAAAAAAAAAATTCAGATGCAACTTTTTACCTGCCTGTGTTTACTAATCATTTCTTTTTCTTAATAAACTTTTCAAATTCAGTGGAAGGCAATAAAAGTGACAAACACATAGAGCTAACAAATTCCATATAAAATTTAATCTTAATTAGTAAAATGCCTCTCTGCCCACAAGTTTTACCCTTTATATGTACATTTAGAACAAATATATCAATACTATAATAAAGCTATTTACAATATAATGAATGTGAAGGAATTTAAGTGTCATTTTAGAGAAAGAGTGAATTTTGGAACTTATGAGGGCACTCATTAGCATATGTTTGCTCATGCTTAGGCAATCAGCTCAGGACACAGCAATAAGGGTGGATGGGATGTCAACTGCTTTAATAAGTTAAAATAGAATATCACTAGTTAAAACTCTGCTATTAAAAAGTGTGTGATGTATTATTGCTATGTGCTAGAATCTATAGATGTCAATCAGGTAAGTTGACTGATGGCGTTATTCACATTGTCTAAAACCTTACTTAGTACTTAAAACAGTTTCCAAGAGAAGAGCATTAAAATGTCCAGATGTAACTATGGATTTTTGTTAGTTTATATTGTGCTTTATTAATGAATTTTGAAATTTACAATTTTTATACGTTCTTAAAAATTTGACTTGTTTTTGTTTTTTATTAGTTATTTTTACTTTATTTTATTTATTAAATTATTTAATGTTAATATTTAGTAACTATTTTTTTTTTTGAGACTAGGTCTTGCTATTTTTGCCTGTGGAACCACAGGCTCTCGTTGTCTGGGGTACCATGGACTCAAGCAATCCCCAGCCCCAGCCTCAGCACGAGCCACCATGCCTGGCAGTAACTAATTTTTAAAGTTATTTGTGCATATGTGTATA
Source organism: Uropsilus gracilis (assembly GCA_004024945.1). Classification (NCBI taxonomy): domain Eukaryota; kingdom Metazoa; phylum Chordata; class Mammalia; order Eulipotyphla; family Talpidae; genus Uropsilus; species Uropsilus gracilis. The sequence continues at coordinate 40,226 of PVHY01009045.1, forward strand.
TGTACAGATGCATACATATGTATATATGTATTAATACACATGTGTATATATGCCCATATACATACATATAAATTATGTATATATATAGTCATATACATGCATATGCAATATATTGACACATATACAATATACCTGTATATACTTCTTACTTATGTGAAAGAAGTATATACTTTTTTCTTATTGTGAAATATAGGTCTTTACCACTGGCAATATTATTTATCTTGATCTCTATTTTATATTAAAAAAGCTATTCCTCCGGGCACGGTGGCTCATGCCTGTAAGCTTCAGCCTATGAAGCGGCCGGGGCTAGGGGTCGTGGTTCAAGTCCCACCTGGGGCCCGTAGCGAGACCTAGTTCCAAAAAAAAAAAAAAAAAATAGCTGGGTGTGGTGGCGCACACCTGTAATCCCAGCTACTTGTGAAGCTGAGGCTGGGGATTGCTTGAGTCTGTATTACCCCGGGCAACATAAGCCTGCAGTTCTGTGTGCAAAAATAGCGAGACCTAGTCTCAAAAAAAAAAAAAAAAAAAAAAAAAAAGCTATTCCAATACACAAACACAAACACACACACAACTCTGCTATTACTCATCCTTTTATCCAACACATTTGAATATCCAATATTTTCAGAAAACTAACTAGTCTTGGAGATATATAGATGATCCACTTTTTGTGATGAATTTGTAGATACTATTCAATGGTCATAGGAAAAACGGCAGCACTGACATTTGTAAAGATTACTTCAGATATGTCTATATACCAAGAATTTAATTCAGTCTATTTTTTGAATTGTGACTAGTCTGTTTAAGAAATAAAATTAAGAGACCATTCAGGAGAATGATTATGACCATAATCAAAAATTAATAAATATCAAATGGAAACGATAAATAGAAACAATTTTCACAATATTTGTGAATCACAGCAAAATCCATTTCTGTAGGAATTTTTCCAAAGCCACCATAACATCTTTGTTTCTCAGACAATAAATTATAGGGTTAAACATTGGTATAAAGATTGTGTAAAAGAGGGAAAGGTATTTGTCCATTCCTGATGACTGAGTGGACTTGGGCTCCATGTACACAATGATACCTGATCCAAAGAACAAAGTCACAACCATGAGGTGGGAAGAACAAGTGGAGAAGGCCTTGGCTCTCCCAGTTGCTGATGGCAGCTTCATGATCGTGGAGATGATTTTCACATAAGATCCAAGAATTAGCACAAAAGGGACAGTGATAACCGAAGTAGCAATCACATAGATCAATATTTCAATCATCAAAGTGTCCCCACAAAGAAGCTGAACAACTGGAGGAACATCACAGAAAAAGTGATTCAACTGATTAGATTTACAGAAGGGTGAAGAGAAAATCTTATAGATGAGCCCTATGGGTATTAGCATTCCAATGATCCAGCAAGCAGCTGCCAAATGACTACACAGTCTGCTGTTCATGATGATAGGGTAGACTAATGGGTTGCAAATGGCGACATACCTGTCAAAAGCCATGGCCGTGAGGATAAAGCACTCAGTGGCTCCCAAGGTCACAAAGATATGCATTTGAAGAGCACAGGTCAGAAAGAAAATGCGCCTATCTTGTCTACAAAGATCTGCTAATAATCTGGGGACAGTGACAGACACATAACATATTTCCAAAAAAGAAAAATTCCTAAGGAAAAAATACATGGGGATCTGGAGGGAAGGATCAACCTTTGTTATCAATATAATGAGACTATTTCCCATCAGAATAACAATGTAGATTATGAGAAACATACCAAGAAGAAATCCTTGAAGGTTGGGAATATCAGAAAACCCAATCATGATGAATTCCACCAGCGTAGTGTGGTTCCCCAGTGGGGAATTCTGTCCTGTCCATTCCATCTATGAACAAAATATTCTGGGATTTAGAACTCAGTTCAACCTGTTGACCTACCTTAAAAGTGTGACATAATTAATTTAATAATTTCCAATCCACTGGCACAGACTGAGTACTCAGATTTCTTATTGGTTTATATTTTGACAGTATGTCTCAACCCTATATGCTAAAATTCTAGGAGGTTGAAGTTAATGTTATTTCCTGCTCATATTTAGGCTTACTAGGATTAAATATTTCTGAGGACCAAGAGAAAAACAGATAATGACATAAGAGCAAAGCCTATCAGGGAACCTTTTTTCAAACAGTTCTAGGACACATGGAACTTTTTTAATCAGGAATGTCTTCCTTCTCTTTTCCCTCCTTCTTCTTTCCCTTCTGCTCAATATGTCTCTATTTGCCATAATTATCTATTCATCCTGCCTTCTATCTCTCATTTGCAATGCGTATGGTGCTTTTATACTATACTTGATTTTTCTTCTATGAGTTACTGACTTTGAGGTAATGCAGGGGCAAGGTGATTAAGACCACCTGTACATGCAAGTTCATTACAGCTCTGTTTGCAATTGCCAAGATTTGGAAGCAAACCAAATGCCCCAAAACAGATGATTGGCTGAAAATATGTGGTATATATACACAATGAAATACTACACATCAATCAAGGAGGACAAACACATGTCATTTGCAGCAACATGGATGACACAAAATAGACTCATTAGCAGAAATAAGTCAAAAAGAAAAAGAGAAATACAGGATGGTTTCACTTACCTGATGGATATAGGGAAAAACAAATGAACAAGAAAAAATAAAAGCACCAATGGGACTGAACAATGGAGTGAGAGAGGAGATGGGGAAGAAGGAGGGGAGGTAAAAACCACAAAAGATCAGGATGGTTAACAGGTGTTAGTGAAGTGGGAAAGCCCCGGGGTACACAATAATGCAATAAAGTAATATAAATAAAAATACATATGTATATGCAAATTTAAAAAAAAAGCTTAAATTTCAAAAAAAAAAAAAAAAAGAACAACCATCACAGAGATAGTTGATATTCTCTGTGGATATCTCTTCTAACCTATTCCCCATTATACATTCCCAGAAATAATAATTAGTACACTGGATCTGATGTTTGCCATGCCAGTGGTATTTGAAACTTTCAAATCACACATCAGTAAATATATTATTTTGCATGGTTATAACTATGGTATTATACTATATATACTTATCTATGTAACTTGTGTTCTTCCCACAATTTTTAAAAATTATTAAAAAATAAAAATAAATTTTAAAAAAGACCATAACATTGCCCACTTCAGTCAACCAATTTTACATTCTACACATATTCCACATTTTAAAACTAGTGTAAAACATATGCCTTTTATTATACAAAATCTAAATCTCTATAGCTGAATTCCGAACACAGTGCCTATAATATATTATACACTCAGCCTAATCATCTGTTCAATAATTGTTTATAGCTCAAACAAGCTAGTCTGTCCTGCACTATTATGAGAAACAGTCATTTTTTTGTTTCTATATCAACTTTTGTATCATCAATGTATGTGAAACAAGCCCATTATACAGATTGCCATGACTCCTAGATTCTCATTGCCATGAGTTTGAAACTAGCTCCATTTCCCAGACCAATGTCAGCTTTACTTCCTATAAAATACAATGTATTTTTCCTATGACCCCCTTGTTCTTACATACTCCCAAGTTCAAAACAGAAGACAATAGTAATTTCTACACTGTAATTATTCATTCTTCCTGGCCTGAAATCCCTTCCTCCTCAATTCAGGGAATCCTGAATGCTATCATTTTCATAACACACCCTGAAGGGAACCTCCCACCTGGCTGCTCCCATATTACCATCCGTAAATGTCAACAGATCAATGAACAGGGGATGATTTAGAACAAGATAATGTCCCCAAAGCTGAAATTCAGTGCACCTGCCCTGGTCTTCATTTCTGATGTGGTTTCTAGGGTCACCTCTTTCCTCTCCCTTTACCTTTTTGTAGTTATTTTCCCATTTTGTATTGTCTCAAAATGGTCAAGATTTCTGTCACCTTCCCTGCATGCATGATGTTTTATTAGACTATCCTCTCCCTTTACCTTTTTGTAGTTATTTTCCCATTTTGTATTGTCTCAAAATGGTCAAGATTTCTGTCACCTTCCCTACATGCATGATGTTTTATTAGACTCTATCCTGATAGAAAGCAACTAAAAAGAATATGTAGTTATTGACATATTTGTCTGGTAACTGTATCAGATAATCGGGCAATATGTAACATGCATACAGTTCACTATGGACAATGTTCAGGGCATTAAATGTAAATGTGTTGAATGCTAAGGATGCACATGATTATGATGATGACAACAACAATAGTGAATGGGAATTCTATTACATCTTTTCAGGGCTTTCAGACCATTGGTAAAGTTGGATGAGGAAGTTAGGTGTCACCCTAGGAAGTACAGTTCTCCATGGAGTGAGTTCCTTGGTCTTTAGAAAGGTCACATTCTTAAGAAAGTGACAGCCACTCTGATGTTGTGTCAGCTCAAGACTCTTGCTGGTATTTCAGTTTTTTTTAAAAAAAATAGAGAAAAATAAATATCAGGAATAAGAGGCCCTCACAGTCTCATTCTGATAAACGCAAGTGACTCTCCACAGAGGAGCAGTTAGTTGATAAACACCTGCTGATGGTCTTGCAAATGTTCCCACTGATGCAGCAATCCCACCTTGGTAACTAGAGAACTCATTGACCAAAGGTCTTGATATTGAATCATTTAAAATGAAAATTAGATATTTTCTGGTAAAATAGTCCTATTCAAATTATCAATGCTTAATGTCCCTTGTTGGAAAACATATACAGAAATAATAATAATAATTAATAATAATAAAACTCAGTGAAATGTTTTAGAGTTTAGTAACATTCTATATATCAGGTGCTTAAAAGATGCAGTTGTAGATCTACTAGATATTATATGATCATTATCATTCTTAGAATTCATCATTATTATTTTAATGGCTATCCCTTTCTTCTTCTTGAGGTTTGATCATTTTTCATGCAGTCATGGAGTAGATATTTCCCAATCTAGGGGAGGAAAGAAAGGACAGATATCAATTTGGCAGGAACACTGAACTTTAAAATAGTAAGCTGCCCATCCTGGTGGATGTAACCTGACACTAAACCTGGAGAGAAAATATTCTAACTTGCCAGGTCATTACTTTTAGTTTTTCTCTCATATTTACCACTATCTTCTACTTTGTACACATAAGACAAATACACTATTATAGGTACAAAGTTAAATGTAAAACTCCAGCTCAAATCTCATTTAACATATGCAAGCATATTTTAAAGGAAAGATAGCTTTCTATAAATATTTTCTTTTCTGAACTTGATCTATCCTCTCCATAAAAATTAGGGACACATTAGTAGTTTTACTAAGTCTATACAGTCAGCTCTCCACAAATTCTGTTTTAACTGGAGCTGTCGTGACTATGCTAAGATAATCTGGTTCTTTGATCTTTTTAAATTGTATTTTAACAGTTCTTCAATAACTATTATAGGATAACAACACTGTTAATAATCTTACCCTAAAATTCTTATACATTATATTCTGAATGCAGTAGCTTCTGTTTTCATACATGTTTTGTAGAAAAAAAAAAAAAAAAAAACAGATGCCTAGAGACATTAAATATCTTGCACAATGTCAGAAAATCCCTATCTGACTCAGATGGATTAAGAGTCAGAAGTGTAATGCCAACTCTGTATTTTTAATCAAATCAAATAGTTTTTTAAAGCACTCAATGATGTGATTTTGAATGCATATTCTGTAAGATAGAAGATAACTGGCAATATGAGATTTTTTTTACAAAAGTTAGTTATTTTCCTGTCCACTTTATATATTTTTACTGCTATACTTAGAGTGTATATTTCAAGTTCAGAATTTTATCTCACAAATGAATTTGATCACAAGAAAGGAAATATATTTTAATACTCCTTTAAATTTTAAAATGCATTATCATAAAACGAACTTTAAAAATGCATCTTCATAAAATGAACTTCAAAAATACAGAATCTTAAAATGAGCAGGGTAAAATAAATGTGCTTACCTTGCAAATATTGTGGAGAATTGCTGTGACACTTTTATAAAAGTTGAAAGTCACCACATATAATTTTCTGAGTTTTATTATCAAGTAACACATTCAAAAGTTATTATTCTTCATTGATCTCATGCTTCACTTATGTCCACAGCACAACTTTGCTGGGAAATTGTACCTTAGTCACTGTGAGGACATCAGTGTTCCAAGATATGTTACATTTTAAATTCCATGAGCTGTTAACAGGTGGTAACTAGGAGCTGAATAAGGCTGTCCAGTCAGACCAGTGATGCATTAAATCCTCTCTCTATGGGGATATGGTTGTGGAACATTCACTCCTGACCACTCCTCTGTCCCTGTCTCTCCATCCACCCCATCTCTAGGGAGTAGAAACTAACCATTTGAGATGAAGTAGAAGATTCAGTGTTATGTGCACTGTAACTGTGTATGAAGTCTGAAGACACTAAATTTCAAATTATTAAAGCACCATTTCTTTACCTCAGAGAATGTAAGCTGGAAAGTCTCTAGAACTCAGGCAACATATAGTGTTTTGGTTTTAATTTTCTAGGACTGTTTCTCATATCATTTATATAACAAGACTTCACTTGTAGGGTCTTATGTAAGAAAAAAAATGAAGTTAACTTGGAGAATGCACCATGAATCTTCAGTTTTCTCCAGGGAGAAAGTATGAAAAGGGAAAATGTATCAGGTGATTTTTAAAACTGATAGAAGATATAGGAATAAAGTTTAGTGTTGCAAAGAATCTTTAGTAAACTTTGAAAATGTGAATTCATGCATTCAATGTTTGCATATTAAGCATCAATGAATATGTAACTAAGAGCAATGTTTTTCAGGGGACACAAAAATCTGCTTTTGAATTTGGCTTCTTGCTAGACCCACATATAATGGTGCCACCTATTACATGTCTCCTGGTTCTGGTTTATTTCACTTAGCATATTGTTCTCCAGGTTCACTCACTTTGTCATTCAAAGAGGGCTAGAGGGCTTCCTTCTTCCCTTCAAATAAATAATTTACCATGTAAATGGTAGAAACAACACTTCTTTATTCTTCTATTGATGGATACCTGGTTTGTTTCCATAACTTGGCTATTATGAATAATGTTGAAAAAGAAAGTATAGGAGCTTGACATTTTCTTAAAAATTTTGTTTCATTTCCTTGGAGTATCTACCCAGATATGAGATTGTGGGAAACCAAATTAGTTCGTTCTATGTTTTATTTTTAAAGAATATCCATTCATTCTTTCTTATTAACCCTACCTGTTACATTCCCATGACAAATTTCTGTGCTTCAACTTCCTTGCTTTGCTAATATTTGTTACCACTCTCTCTCTTGTTTTTGAAAATAGAAATCCTGTCATATGTAAAGACAGAACTTAATGATTACGACTTGCATTTCTCTTATGATTAATGATATAGAGCATCCTTCAATATAGTTTTCAGTTATTTGCATGTATCTTTGGGAAATGTCTGTTCATACCTTTTGCTTATTTTTCAATTGTGCTATTTAGGTTTATGTATTGATTAATTGAATGATTGATTGGTTGATTGATTGCTTGGTTGATGTGGAAATATGAAGTGCTTTCATGTATTTTGGATAGTGATTCTTATCAGCTCTATACCTAGCAAATACTTTTCTCCCATTCTATAGTTTTCATTTTCTTGGTGTTTTCCTTTGCTGTACAAATTATTTGATGTGAAATATTTGTAAGTTTGCCGGTATTTGTTTTTTGTATCAGATCCAAATAATCAATTCTGCTATGTAAATCACTTTATTTTTTATTGTACTGCATTATTTTGTTGCACAAAATTCTCTCAAACTCCCTCCACCTTATTAAAAATGACACCATTTTATCAATTTTATGGCTATATAACGTGTTTATTCCATATCTTATTGATGCAATGGGCCATGTTAGACATTTGGGTTGTTTTCTAGTCCCAGTAATTATAATAATGCTTCTTTGAACATCATAGAACATAGAGTGGTTTTGTTGATGGTTGCAATACTGTGAATCTATGCTCAAGAATAGCCTTGTTGGGTCATGTGGTAGATCAATTTTTAATTTTTTGAAGGCATATCCAGGTTGTTTTCCGTCATGGCTGTACTAATTCACATTTCTCCCAAAAGTGCAATGTGTTCATTAGCCCACCATTCTCTTCAACATTTGCTATGGGAAAATCTTTTCAATAAGTGCAATTCCCAGGCAAAAGACACTATCTAAATGATGTTTTAAACTGCATCTCCCTTACTAGAATTATCAGTGACATTTTTTCATGAACCCCCTAAATAGGCAGTAATTTGTCAGTAAAATTGCTATATATTTAAGCAATTAAATAATTAAACATTGAAATAAACATTTCTCCCTATGCATATATGTGTTCTGTCCATTTATTCAAAAAAATTGTTTATATGGGTCACAAGGCAGTGGGAGATCTTGGGGCTTACAATGCTATAAGAAAAATATGTGCAATCAATAAAAAGTAGGATGAATTGTTAAACCTCTATACTATAACTGGTAAATCTGCATTTTTATTAAAGTTGGACATTATTTTGATATTAAAATTACTTTGAAAGTTTTTTTCTTCATTTATTTCACTTTTACATTGGAATTTTTTTTTTTTTGATGAAAGAAAATTTCAAGAAATTGTACAAGTGCAAATATTGAAATTGCCTTATAACAAATCCTGATTATAAATGTGGCATGAATCATGGGGAGGGGGTATGAAATGAAGATTTCTGCTCAGGAAGGGATCTCATTAGAAGTTGGGAAATCCGCGGGGCACGGTGGCTCATGCCTGTAAGCTTCAGCCTATGAAGTGGCCGGGGCTAGGATCATGGTTGAGTCCCGCCTGGGGTCTGTAGCGAGACCTAGTTCCAAAACAATAGCTGGGAGTGGTGGTGCGCGCCTGTAATCCCAGCTACCTGGGAAGCTGAGGCTGGGAATTGCTTGAGTCTGTGGTACCCCGGGCAACGAGAGCCTGTGGTTCCACGGGCAAAAACAGCAAGACTTAGTCTAAAAAAAAACCTAAGTTGGGAAATCCTGGAGCCTGGAAGGATTGGTGACAAGAAGCTTACAGAACACAGTTACAGGAAAATGGAGATGCTCATTATAGGTTTATCAAATCTTGCAATTGCAACGTTCATACTTATCTTGCACGCATTCCATTACCGCTTTTCTTTTGTCATGAAGGCCTTCTAAAACTTCCCTAAAGCATGGTAATTGATTATTTGCCCCATAAGAAGGTAGCTTGAGGTAACAAAGTATAACACACCCACAGTAAACAATTTAATAATTTATGTAGAATTTTTTCTTTATTTATACAGTTGTTTTCTCTGCAGATGACTTATATATTTTGTATGTATTAAAAATCCTCAATGAAAACTATGGTCAAGCTATTTTAAGTAACAGTAAAAGTATAGAGATTTAAGTTGCTAGATAAAGGAATATGACTTTTAAAATGATCTTGTCTGCTTTACATGCCTAGTTGAATTCATCTTTAAGGAATTAGCAGAGGAATTCCTTTTTTAAAAAAATACTTTATTTATATATGAATTTCACATCTCTGTGATTTCTGGGATTCACCCCCCCCCCCGACTGTTCCCACCTTGTCGTCCCCCCCGCCCCCAGGTTGCGTACTTCAATTTGGTTTGTTTTGACTTTTCTTCAGGGATTTTTGTTTATCTTTCCCATGTCCCATATAGTAGTGAAACCATTTGGTTTCTGTTTTTTTTCTTTTTGACTTGTTTCTGCTAATATGAATTCTTCTAAGTCAATCTATGTTATCATAAAATCATCTAATTTGTCATTTTTAATTGATGAGTAATATTTCATTGTGTATATATACCACATCTTTTTCATCCAGTCATCTGTTTTGGTACATTTCGGTTGCTTCCATGTCCTTGCAATTATAAATAGTGCTGCAATAAACATACGAGTACAGGTATACCTTTGTACCCACATTGAGGTCACCTTTGGGTAAATTCCCAGGAGAGCAATTGCTGGATCAAATGGTAATTCCATTTTCATGAATTTGAGATCCCTCCATACAGCTTTCCATAGAGGTTAGACCAGTTTACATCCTCACCTGCAGCATAAGAGTGTCCCCTTCTCTCCACATCCTCGTCAGCACCTGTTGTTGCCCATTCTTTGGATGTGGACCATTCTCACTGGTGTACAATGGTATCTCATTGTAGTTTTGATTTGCATTTCCCTTATTGTTAGTGATGTTGAGCAATTCTTCATGTGCCTGTTGTCCATTGTATTTCCTCTTTGGAGAAGTTTCTTTTTAGTTCTTCACCCATTTTATGACTGGGCTTCTTGTTTTGCTTTGTTTAATTGTGTGAGTTCCTTGTGGATCTTTGTTATTAAACCCTTATCACTCTTGTGGAGGGCAAAATTTTTTTCCCATTCAGTTGAGCTTCTTTTAGTTTTTTCTGTCATCTCTTTTGCTGTACAGAAGCTTTTTATTTTGATGTAGTCCCATCTGTTTATGTTTTCCTTCAATTTTTTGCCATCAGTAGATTTTTCCAGGAAGGGGTTTCTGAATTGTACCCCTCGGAGGGTTTTTCTCAAGTTATTTTCTATGTAAGTTATGGTTTCAGGTCTGACAGTTAAATCTTGTATCCATTTTGAGTTGGTTTTTATACAAGGTGTGAGGATGTCTTCATCCATTTTTTTGGAGTTCTTAGTCCAATTTTCCCAGCACAATTTATTGAAGAGGCTATCTTTGTTCCAATGTAAGTCCCCCCCACCTTTGTCAAAGATTAGTTGACTATATATGTGTGGTTTTATTTCCACGCACTCAATTCTGTATCATTGGTCTGATTATCTGTTGTACCAGTACCACGCTCTTTTAATTATTATGGCTTTGTAGTATAACTTGAGGTCTGGGGTACTTGGCCCACCACTCTCTCTTTTTTTGGACAGGAGGGTTTTTGATATTCGAGGATTTTGTTATTCCATATGAACTTCTGCAATTTCCTATCTCTTTAAAAAATGTCATTGGAATTTTTATAGGCATTACATTGAATCTGTAGATTGCTTTTGGCAGAATGGCCATTTTGATGATGTTAATTCTTCCAATCCATGAGCAGGGAATGTCTTTCCATTTCCTATGTCTCCTTCTATCTCTTTTAGCAGCTTTTTAAAGTTTTCTTTGTATAGATCTTCATTTTATTGTTTTGGTTTATTCCCAGGTATTTAATTGTTTTTGGTGCAATGGTAAATGGGGTGGCTTTTTAAATTTCTTCTTTCTCTTCTTGGTTTTTTTGCATATAGGAAAGCTACTGACTTCTGTGTGTTGACTATGTATCTGGCTACCTTACTGAACTGGTTTATTATCTCAAGTAGTTTTCGCATGGATTTTTTTTGGTTCTCTATATAGAGAATCATGTCATCTGTATATAATGATAGCTTCAGTTCCTCTTTTCCTATCTGTATCCCTTTTATTTCTTTCTCTTGCCTCATTGCCCTAGCTAAGACTTCCAGTACAATGTTAAAATGTAGTCGGGATAGTGGGCATCCTTGCCTTGTTCCAGATCTTAGTTGGAATGGTTTTAGCTTTTCTCCATTTAAGATAATGTTTGTCATAGGCTTGTCATAGATCGCTTTTATTATGTTAAGGTATGATCCCTTCATCCCATTTTTTCAAGGAATTTTATCATAAATGGATGCTGGACTTTGTCAAATGCTTTCTCTGAATATTTTGATATAATCATGTGGTTTTTGTGCTCTCTTTGTTGATGTGGTGTATTATGTTAATTGATTTCCAGGTGTTGGACCATCCTTGTGCCACTGGGATAAATCCCACTTGATTAATGTTTTTTATGCATCACTGGATTCTTTTTGTCAGGATTTTGTTTAAAATTTTTGCATCCGTGTTCTGTAGTTTTCTTTATTGGTGCTGTCCTTATTTATTTTAGTATGAGTGTAATGTTTGCTTCATAGAATGTGTTTGGCAGTTTTCCTTCTTTCTCAATTTTTTTGAAAAGCTTTAGTAGTGCAGGTGTTATTTCATCTTTGAATGTCTGAAAATTCATTTGTAAAGCCATCAGGTACTGGGCTCTTGTTTTTAGGTAAAGTTTTGATGACTGCTTCTATTTTGCTGCTTGTAATTGTTTTGTTTAAGTTCTCTATATCTTTTTTGCTCAATTTTGTGTAGTTGTGTCTTTCTAAGAATATGTCCATCTCATCCAGGTTGTTGTATTTATTTCCATATAGTTGTTCATAGTAATCTCTTATTATCCTGTGGATTTATTTTGTGTCTGTTGTAATTTCTAGCAGAGGACTTACTAATAATGGATGGTAAAAGGTCTATTTTATCATCTAATAAAGGATGATGAAATGTCAATTTTATTTATATGTTACATACACTTAACAGTATTGAATTCCAATCAATTTTTCTTCTTAACATTTTCTAAGTTTATGTAAACATTGGCAGAATCAGATAAAACATCAATAGTTAAAAGTTTCTTTTAAATCAGAATTTCAGTGTAATCTAATACATTTAGTAAGATTTTTTTTCAAACAATATATTGGCTTTGGCAAAATACAAAAGAATAACATTTTGGAAAATAAAATGCAAATAATATTCAAATGTCAAAAACAACAACAGCAACTATAACTTTTAATAACTCCAATGTGTTGTTGCATACAATAACTCTATAATATGGATTAAATTTGATTACAATTTATACTTTAAAAAATAACTGATAGCTTTATTTTATGAGAGATAAACTGTAAGTTCACTAATAATAATTTGAGTACATAGAAAAATTGGAAAGAATCATACAGACACTGTAAATAAAAAAGAAAGAATGAGATGCTATGTGTTGGAGTACAAGTACAATAATTTCTGTAGGAATTTTCCCAATCTGACATCACACTTTTGTTTCTCAGACAATAGATAATGGGTTAAACATTGATATCAACAAGCTGGTGTAAAAGAGGGAAAAGTATTTGTCCATTTCTCATGACTGAAGGAATTGGTCTGAAATGCATAATAAAGTCCGATCCAAAGAACAAAGTCACAACCATGAGATGGGAAGAATAAGTAGAGACCTTCATTCTGCTAGTTGCTGATGATGGTGGGGATTTTTCTCACATAAGATTCCAGAATTAACATAAAAGCAACAGTCATAAAAGTCAACTTCAATAATTGAAGTTACAACCATATAGATCAATATCTTAATCAACAAGGTGTCCCTAGAAAAGGAAGCTGAATAACTGGAGGAACTTGACAGAAAATGTGGTTCAACTCATTAGAGCTTAAAAGGGTAAAGAGAAAAATTTATATATGAGGACTTTGGGCACAAGAATTCCAATGACTCAACAAGCAGCTGCCAAATGACTACACGGTCTGCTTTCATTATGACAGGGTAGAGTAATGGGTTGCAGATGGGAATTGGTCTGTCAAAACTCATGGCATTGAAGGTTAAGACTCAGTAGCTCCCAAGTCACAAGAATGTGCATTTGAAGAGCACAGGGCAGAAAGAAAAATACATCTATCTTGTCTACAAAGCTCTGCTTGTAATCCAGGGACAGTGATAGCCACATAACATATTTCCAAAAAAAAGAAATAATTTCCAAGGGAAAAATTATATATGGGGATCTGGAGTGAAAGATAAACCTTAGTTATCATGATAATGAGATTATTTACCATTAGAATAACATTGTAGATTATCAGAAATACACCAAAAAGAAAAATCCTGAAGGCTAGGAACATTGGAAAACCCAATCAGGATAAATTCCACCAGAACAGTGTAGTTCACCAGTGGGGAATTCTGTCCTGTCCGTTCCATCTCTGAACAAAATAATTCTGGGTTTAGAATTCAGTTCAATCTTTTGGACCCACTTAAAAAGTGTGACATATTAATTTAATGATTTCTGATCCATTGGCACAGAATAAATACTCAGATGTCCTTATTAGTTATGTTACATTTATGTATCTCAAACCAATATGCTAAAATTTACTAGGAGTGCTAAAATTAGCTCTATTTCCTGCTCATATTTAGAATTATTAGCAGCAGAAATTTTGGCATACCAAGAAAAACAGATAATGACCGGAGAGCAAAGATTTCTCAGGAACCTTTTCTCAGCTTTAGAATACATGGAGCTTTTCTGATAAGAAATTATTTCATTTTCTCTTTAACAAGGTTAATATTTGCTTCAGTTTTCTATTCATTCTGCCATATACCTTTCAGGTGCAATCTTTTGTTTCTGTTTTTTGTTTTTTGGGTTTTTTTTTGTTTGTTTTGTTTTTTTTTTTCTTATCTATCATGTTTGCTTTTTCTTCTGTGAATTACTCCCAGTTAATATAGGGACAAGGTGACCAGTAAGATTATTTCACCTGGTTCACTTGCTAGAATGTAAAATAAAGTACAGCTTTGTGTATAACATTCATAAGTTCACTCAATCCCTTCAAATTCTAGTATAATTTTATATTATACTAAGTATATTCTGAATTTTGAAACTAGAAGAATAATTTAATACTATTATGCATTTATGAGATAATTTGTCAAAAAAGAAGAAAAAGAAAAAAGTATGAGGATTTGATGTGGAAATTCAAACATGAGATCAGAGTTAATGGAAAATCTGCAGCTAGAATCACATTTTAATTTCTATTATGAATATTTAAATTTTATACTGTGAAGAAATACTGTTAACTAATAACATGTGATGTGGATATAATATATTGTTAATATAGGACAGACTGCATATAAGACATAGTATTTATAATACATATTTAAATATGTACATCTGAATTCTTAACACAGTGACTATATGTACTATATACTTACCCTAATCATCTGTCTAATAAATGTTTTTAGATTCAAATAGATTGAGTCTGTCCTGCACTATGATCAGTACTAGTCCTCATTGTCATATGTTTGTTTGTTTCCAGCCAACCTTTATATCATTCATGCATGTGAAACAAGCCCATTTACAGATTGTCATTGAATCCTAAATTCTCAATGCCATGAGTCTGGAACTAGCTCAGTTTCCCAGACCAACCTCATCTTCAATTCCTATAGAATAAAATTTCCCTTTCCTTTTCTACAACACCGAGTTCTTCTTATGATCCCCAAGTTCAAAACAGATGACAAAGTTGTAATTTCTACATTATAATTATTACTTCTTCCTGTTCCTAAATCCCCTCCTCCTCAGTTCATGGGATCCTGGATTCTGACTGTCATTTTCACGTACACCTTGAAGGGAACCTCCCTTTTGGCTGCTCCCCTGTTACCATTCGTGAATGTCAACAGAAGAAATCCATGAACAGGGGATGATTTACAGCAAATAAAATGTTCCATAAACTGAAATTCAGTGCACCTGCCCTTGTCTTCATTCCTGATTTGGTTTCTAGGGGGGTCACCTCTTTTCTCCTCCTTTTACCTTTTTTTTATTCTCCCATTTCTCATTGTCTCAAAAATTTTCATGATTTTTATCACATTCCCCACATGTATGATAAATTTAGATTCTATACCTGATGATGAACAACTGAAAAGAACATTTAGCTTACTGACATAGATTTGTTTGATGAATACATGAGGTAATCAGGCAATGTGTTACATACATTGTGGTTCATTATGGATAAATGCTCAGTGCATGATAAATGCAAAGTGTGTTATATGCTAAGGATGATGACAATAATAATGACAATAGTAATTATAACAATATTGATAATTCTTGTGAATAATGAGTTTTGGTTTGTCTGTGCAGAGTTTACAGATTAGTGGTAAAATCAAATGGGAAAGTCAGGTATCACCCTGCAAAGTGCAGTTCTCCATGGAGAGAGTTCCTTGTGCAGGAGGTCCACATTCTTAAGGAAGTGACAGCTATTCTGACACTGCATCAGCTATCAAGGGATCACAGGGTTATGCTGCATTTTCAGTATAAGAAAAGATAAAAACAATATTTTTAGGAATAATAGACCCTCACAGCCTCATTCTGTTAAATCCAAATGACTGTTCATAAGCAAGCTGTTTATAAACACCTGCTGATGGTCTTGCAAACATTTCTACTAGCTCAGCAATCTCACCCAGTAAGTAGAGAATTCACTGACCAAAGACCTCATTACAGAATCACTTAAAGTGAAAATTAGATATTTTCTGCTACAATAACCCTGTTCAAATTATCAATGTTTAATTCAAATCATCCCTTGTTTGAAAACATACACAGGAATAATAATAATAATAATAATAATAATAATAATGTAACTCAATGAGATGCTTTAGAATTTAGCAGCACACTCTATGTATCAGATGCTTAAAAGATGCAGTTGTACATATACTAGACATTATATCACCATTATCATATTTATTGATTTAACATCATTTACTTAACTACTATCACCTTTCTTCTTCTTGAAGTGTGCTCATCTTTGATGGAGCTACGTAGTAAATATTTCCCTGTCTAGCAAAGGAAAGAAAGAACAGACATCAATATGACAGGAACATTGAGCTTTAAATTAGTTAACTATGCTATTCTGGTGGATGCAAAGTGTGGCTAAACTGGACACGAAACAGTTCAACTTACTAGGTTGTTACTTTACCTTTTTCTCTCATATGTACAAGAGCTTACATTTTGAACACATAAGACAAAGATACATTCTACAGATATAAGGTAAAATTTGAATGTCTTACTCAATTTTTATTTAATATATGAAGCATACTTTTAGGGAAAGATAATGTTCCATGAATATTTTCTTTTCTGAACTTGATCTATTATGTCCATAAAAATTAGGGACTCATTAGCTCTTTGGCTATGGTCTGTAGAGTTAGTTCTTTATCAATCATCTATTTTACAAGTGCTGTCAAGACTATGCTGTCCAGGATACTCTGATTATTTAAAAAAAAAATTGAACAGCTTTTCTATATTTATTATATTATAACTACACTGTTAATAAACTTTCCCAAATTTTCAGATCTATTATATTCTATGCAATGTGGGTGCTGTTTTAGTCCCATTTTGCATAAAGATTGAGAGACTTGTAAAAGTTAAGTAACCTGTCCAGTGTTAAGGAGTTAATATAATGTTAGCTCACCAAATATGGCGTTATATAGAAACCACATTCTTAAGCAACACTTAATTGTATCTATAATTCATTCTTGAGATGATTTTGAATGCAATACTCTGGAAAATAAAAGGAAAACTATCATTTAAAACTCTTCAAATAGCACTTATAATTCTTGTTCTTTTTTGTCTTTTTCACTTCTAGTAAAATGAAAGTCTGATCATTAACATTTGCTGGGCATATTTCAGGTAGAGAGAATTACTCACAAATTGATTTAACTGGAAGAAAATAAAGTGTTTCTTTTTAATGACTTTAAAATGCAATATAATAAAAGTAGCTGAGTAAAATAATCTCTGCTTCACCTATTCAAATTTAGAGAAATCACTGTGCTGTTCTTTTATAAAGAATAGTGTGATGTCATAAAATTGTGATCAAACTTTTCAGTCACAAATCCAACTTTCATTCTTCTTCATTTCATTCATACTTCATTTAATTCTACAGCAGATCTTAGGTTGGAAATTGTCCCTGATTCACTGTGTGCTCATTAGGGCTCCAAGATATGTCAGAATTTTAAACTCAGAAATTGTTTTCAAGTGTAACTAGGAGACAAGCAAGGTTGTACATGCTTGGATTAGCAGGACCTGGAAGGCATTGTGTCTGGAGAAAAGGAGTGAAGGGCATTAACCTCTGACCACTCCTATGCCTCTGAATCCCCATCTTTTCTACTCTGAGGAGTAGAGCAAGTCCAAAGTTGGGCAACGCTAGATTAGGCATCCAGAGTCTTAATGTTAGACAATGTCTGTGTGTGGAAACATTAATACCGATTTTCAAAGTACTAAAAACACAATGTGTTTACCCCAATCAATGAACTAGGAAAATCTCTGGAGCTCATAGTCTAGCATGTTGCTCAGTTCCTCTGTTCAGATGGGGTCATCATATATCCCCAGTTACAGGGACTGTATAAAAAATAAAGAATTTGCACAAGTGAATATAATACTGTTAAGAATTTTTTTTCCGGGCCGGGCACGGTGGCTCGTGCTTGTAAGCTTCAGCCTATGAAGCGGCCGGGTCTAGGGATTGCGGTTCGAGTCCCGCCTGGGGCCCGTAGCGAGACCTAGTTCCAAAAAAATAGCTGGGCGTGGTGGCGCACGCCTGTCATCCCAGCTACCTGGGAAGCTGAGGCTGGGGATTGCTTGAATCTGTGGTACCCCGGGC
>PVHY01009046.1:8696-58423 GCA_004024945.1 Uropsilus gracilis
GACCACTTCCACCCATCCCCCCCCCCCCCAGTTGTGTACTTTAGTTTGGTTGTTAGCTTGTTTTGAATTTTTCTCCTGGTCTTTTGTTTGTTTTTCTTATATCCCATATATTAGTGAAACCGTTTGGTTTCTGTCTTTTTCTTTCTGACTTATTTCTGCTAATATGATTTCTTCTAAGTCCATCCATATTATCTCAAATTCAGCAAATTTGTCACTTTCAATTGATCAGTAATATTCCATTGTGTATATATATATGCCATATCTTTCTCTTCCATTCATCTGTTTTAGGACATTTGGGTTGTTTCCATGTCCTTGCAATTATAAATAGTGCTGCAATAGCATCTGAGTACAGGTGTCCCTTTATGTAAGTATTGAGGTTTCCTTTGGGAAGATTCCCAAAAGAGCTGATTGCTGGATCAAATGGTAGTTCCATTTTCCTTAGTTTGAGGATCCTCCACACTGCTTTCCGCAGTGGCTGAACTAGTTTCCATTGCCACCAGCAGTGTAAGAGTGTTCCTTTCTGTCCACATTCACACCAGCACTTGTTGCCCTTTTTTTTTTTTTTTTTTTTTTTTAATGTGGGCCATTCTTACTGGTATAAGGTGGTATCCCACTGTGGTTTTGATTTGCATTTCCCTAATTGCTAGTGACAATGAGCATTTTTTTTTTATGTGCCTGTTGGCCATTTGTATTTCCTCTTTGGAGAAGTGTCTTTATAGTTCTTCTCTCCGTTTTTTTTTTTTACTTGGCTTCTTGCTTTGTTTTTGCTCAGTTGTGTGAGTTCCTTGTGGATCTTTGTGATCAAACCATTATCACTTTTGTGGAGAGAAAAATTTTTTCCCATTCCATTGGGTTTCTTTTTGTTTTGTTTACTGTCCCTTTTGCTGTATGGAAGATTTTTTGTTTGATGTAGTCCCAGCTGTTGTTTCCTTCATTTTGTTGCCAGTTGTAGCTGTGTCCAGAAATGGATTTCTGAGGTGTAATTCATGGAGGGTTTTGCCCAAATTTTCTTTTATGTATTTTAACATATAGATAATTTCTAGTTAACTTTATATCACAGAAAATGTCGAGATGAAGAAATGAAAAACTTTCAGGCAGGAAATAGTACATAAAATATACTTGTCAGTTGGTAGGGGAAATATAAAAGGCATATAAAGTTAGCAGTAACATCAATAATCTCAATGGAAAATATATGGTAGTAAAATTAGAAGAGTTTCAATTAATATCTTGGTAAATGTGTACTTGAGGAGAGATGGGGAGCAGTTAATAAGAATTCAAGGAAAATTGGGTGCCTTGTTTGGATTGCATTTGTGTTTATTTCCTGATACTTCCCCATCTACTCTTTCTCTTTCTGGCAACTCTCTTTGCCTCAGTTTTTCTCTTTCTATTCTCTTTCATTTCTTTTTTGTTGGTAATTGTCTTACTTCCATCTCGTTGCCATTGATAGCCTTAGTTTATTGCTTAGCAATCCTGGCAAATAAATGTAAGGTCAGAAATGTCTACTTTTGTACATGGTTGAAAACTGCATATGTAGAAGTATATTTCAAGCTTAGGGTGGGTATTTTTGAAAATAATAAAATTTATGAAATATAGTACAATAATGAATAAAATAGTTCTTCTAAGTAGCAAATAATTTTGACTAAACTCAAGCAGTACCCAATTTATAGACAGCTTATGTATATTCTATATATAGGGTTTGTTGATTAGATAACCAGCAAGTGTGCAATCATAAAGCTAGCTAGCTAGTAATTTACACAGGCTGGAAGGGAAAAGTTCAAATTCCATGCTAATTTGTTTCCTATATAAACCATTCACAAGCTCTGACCACTGACCATCTCATTGCAGTAGGATTGTTTGCATTTCTGACTTACTCTGACAATGGTGGATTGCACATTTATATCCATGCGAATTCTGTTCGTCTTTTGCTGCTTCTTGACTGTATATTGTGCAGAACGTAAGAAAATTTTAATTTGCTTTTATTTCCATAACTGAAACATGTAAAGAATTAATTAGATTAATTAATAAGGGAGTTAAGACTGTACCTCTATCTAAGCTTAAGGAATTAAGTAGGTATTCCAAGCAGAGATTCTGTTGTTAAAAATTTATAAACCTGAAAGTATGTGACTTTTTGAAATGTATTTATGCTTGTACAAGATAAAATATTGTTTTCTCTTGAAGCTAATATACTTGTGCTTGATCTCTAAGATAAGTATAAACATTTCTATGAACTAGCAACTTAAAATTTTACTTGTATCATGATTAAGCTACCAATGTTTAATACTTGTCTTCATAATACATTAAGGTTGTTTTCTATTTTTCAGCAAATTTTGCTCTACAATATATTTAATACAAACATATACTTACTCAATGTAATGAAAACATATGGGTGTCTATAAAATAAGAGATATTCAAAGTAATAAATTATATAATAAATCTGTCTGTAAACATGTCCTAAATTCTTTGCCAAACCAAGCAATGCAATTATTTTTCAAAATATTGCCTCTTGAAAGAAAAAGTGATTTAAATTTCTTCAAGTAGCACCATTTGACTAACTAATTCTGGTGAGGAAATTTTGTAAAGTTAATGGGATGGTGAGGGAAGAATTTTTGCTGACTAAAGTTGTTTCCATAGTAAATGATTAAAATGAAACTAAAGTACTGCATGGTGTTTCACTTCAAAAGTCCATTATGATCATGCAGTCAGTAAATATGAAAGCCATAAAAAATGCTATAGTGATTTCTGAAGTTACCCTTTTGTATCTTTTTAAAAGTTTATACAGTAAAATAATTATGTCATATATTGTCTTAGGAAAATAATGTGCTCTGTACGGAGGACAAACAACTTTCCTTTGGACTCTATAGGTCTGATTTTATTAGAAACATTTTCCCCTTTCTCTTGGCACATCTAGCTCCAAACATACTCAGAGGTCTGGGACTCAAGCAATATGAAACTTTACTCAGTACAATCACCTCTTTGTGAAGTGCCGCTGCGGGTTCAAAAACACCATTCCTTCTTGGAATTACTGTTTCTGGGTATATTTACAGGTACTATGACTCCTAATAAATTTTCCTGCTCACTGGACTCATTCCAGATTGCTGGAAGATATGTTGTAGCTATGCCATTGAGAATATGACTCTCCAAAGTAGCCTTAGAAACTTCAAAAAAAGCATTATGTATTGGGGTTCATGTACCACAGGTACCTGCTAGTAGGGTGACAGAGAGTATTTTGAAAGTGAGCAGAGTATTCTTAATAATTATTCCAGGACATGAGAAATAAACCAGAACTTTCCTAGCAAACCAGAATATATGTTGACTATGCTTGGATATATTGTTTTCTCCTTTAGCAAGAGATAATACCCAAATTTAGCCTTAAAGAATTTTATTTCAGATGTTAGAAGTTCTTTAAATCCATGCTATAAAAATTATCAGGTACAAAATAATAAAATGGAATTAAGCTTTTTACTCATCTTGATTTTTGGAGTGTGGTGCTTGAAAATATGATGTCTGAAAATCCAAAAGTACTACAAAGTTTTTTTCATTTTAATATTTTAAGATTCATCAGCATAATACTTCTAATATGCAGAATGTTTTACACTTCTTTTAGACAAGTTTGAAGCATTTGTTCTATATTGTTGAGGGATTTCTGAATGTTATTATTTGCAGCCAACTGTACATCTGTGACTGACTTTGATGATTGTCCAGGGAATATAACAGATTACTGTCCAAAATCCATTGTTTGTGCATGCAAAGATGAGAAACCCTTTTGCAAGTAAGTGGTCATATACATTGTAAAAACAGAGTAAGCAGAATATAAATAAAAATTTACTTTTTTTGTTTATTTGCAGTAATTCAATAATTGTTTTAAAATAATATTTAACCAGAAGTAGCTCCCATGTAAATAATTCAGTTACAAACTCCATAAAATATTTTAACATACTGTTTATAAAACAATATATTAAATTTTCAAAAATTAACTGTGATATGTATTTATTTTAAGATATCAGTACATTCAAACCTGCTTTTCTGAGCAATAATATTACAGATGTTATATATACTCACAAATAAACTATTTTACTGTTCCAGAAAAGTTTAAGGTGTACCTCATTCTATTCGGTAGAATTATATTGATATGCTATGTGTGAATAAATGTGAGGGCTGCTGAAGGAATGCCTAAACAAACCAGAACAATAGTTGATAGTCTGAATAAGTTAATAGTCTTTAACAAGCAAGAGCAAAACACTTGATTGTACCACACCAATAGGCATACATTTGAGGGAAGACAAGCCCTGGGGCCCAATAAGGGACTCTTTCTTGAAAAGTTCATGATAGTGTAGTTCCAATAGAGCAATCAGGTGATGCCTTGTAATAAGCTTGAGACCATGAGCAGGATTTGACACTGGCAATCTGTCTCCACCTCTCTCTCTCTCTCCCTCCCTCCCTCCTTCCCTCCTTCCCTCTCCCTCCCTCCCTCTCTCTCTCTTTCTCTCTCTCTCTCCCTCCCTCCTTCCCTCCCTCCCTCCCTCTCCTCCCCCTCTTCTCTGTCCTGTCCTAATTTTTCTAATTCATTTGTTGTTCCCTATATCCTTCATAAGTGATGCCATTCTGTATTTTTCTTTTCCTTTCTGGCTTATTTCTGCTAATAAGAGTCCTTCTAGTTCCATCCATGTTGCTGCAAATGACATATTTGTCCTCCTTAAATCAAGGAATACTTTTAATGAATGGTGATTTCCCAATCTTTTCCCCTCAGATTTCCTCTTTAATGAAAGAATGTTCTTTGAATCATAGAAAAAGTATCTTTTCTTTTGAAATGTCAGTTTGCTCTACAAGTCTTTGCCATTGTTTTTTGTTTTTGAGACTAGGTGTCGTTATTTTTGCCCATGGAACCGCAGGCTCACAATGCCCGGGGTACCACAGACTCAAGCAATACCCAGCCTCAGCTTCCCAGGTAGCTGGGTTTACAGGAGCACACCACCACACCCAGCTATTTTTGAGGGACTAGGTCTCGCTATGTGCCTCCAGCGGAACTCAAACCATCACTAGTTCCAGCCATGGCTTCCTAGGCTGCCACCTACAGGAATGTGCCACCATGCTTGGTCTTTGCCATTGTTAAATCTTGCTGATGGGTTAAGTAAGATGAAGACTATGAATTGAAAATTGAGCTTAATATCATGGAGACTAGAATTTTGAATCCCCCCACCCCCCCACCCCCCAGTAGGTTGATTCAAACAAATTACTTCAACTTATCTTTTACTGATGGATCACAATGCGACACATAACTATTCTGGGCTTGATTTTGACAGATATGTCTGACAGTTTTTTAAACATCAACCTGATAAGAAAGGATAATTTTCTAAGTATTTGGCACCACAGAATTTGGGTCAAGTTTTTTAACATTGTTAATCAGTTAGGCACTAACATATCAGAAGAGAACATATCAAACTAAATAACATAATAATTTTAAATAAATTTAAAATAATTCAATGATTTTTTTTTTTAGATTGTCAAAAGTTATATCTACATACCACCACCATTCATACTCTAAAGGCAGGCCTGTCTGTATCTCTGTCTCTGTCACTCTGTCTCTAACACCCACATAGAGGTACAGACACACATATATCCAAATGGGACATTCAAAAAATCATGAGCAAAAGTCAAATTTAAAATGCTAAAGGACAAAGACAAACAGTAAGACTGACCCATGAAAGCAGATCATAGATCTAAGACACTCAGGAAAGTAGAAAGAGGGGTAGGCAGAGGGACAGGATAGTGAACGGGCTAAAGGGGGAAGGAGAGCAAGATGGAGTGTAGTGAAGAACAATGGGCACTTTGGTGGTAGGAAAACTATGGTGGCTGCACATGAGAGGAGAAATTCTATATTGTGAAAATATAAACAAGGAAGTTTAAAAAACTTAAAAACAAAATTTTAAAAATAAAATGTTTAATGATTGAAAGCTGTGAAATTGGCAAGACTAAGAACATATGCCTGATGTATAAAGTTTTCAATGTAAAACATGTTTTGCATTGTTACACAGAGAATAACAATTATTTAAGATAATTTTAAATTAAAAAATTCCACTTAACTCTGAGCCCCTACCTCCAACAATATCATCAAAATAGGAATCAGTGTAACAATAGATCAAAATAGGATGCGTTTTTTTACTTTATTAAGATGCAGTTAATATCCAAAAATTATACATATTTAATATATACATCTTGATGAATTTGGACTTATACATACACTGGGGGTACCATCATCACAACTAAAACACTAAATATTTCCATCACCTCCAAACATGTCCTTGTTTTCTCTTGTATTATAGGTACTTTTTATTTTGCAAGAATAATTAACATGAGATGTATACATTTTATATAATAGTAGTTTTATTTATTTATATATATATATATTTTTTTTTTTTACATCATTGTATACCCTGGGTTTCTCCTATCACCATATCACCCATGGACCATTATTCTGACCCATATACTCTTAAAACATTTTAAAGGGCATAATATTGTACTATTAAAAATAGTGTGTTGTAGAAGAGATCTTTAGAATTTTTCATCATATATAACAAAACCAATAAAAAATTATTTTCTATCTCCCTCCCCCCTCACCAGTTACTAACAACCACCATTACATTCTTTGCCTCAATAAATTTTACTACTTTTACTAATAGTAATTAACCTATCTTGCAACCAATGCTAACATTCCTTACATATGTATTTTTAGTTGGGAAAAACAGACTACAATTTAAGTGTATTTATAGACAAGGGCTTTATTTTCATAGAGGACTAAAACAATTCCCATATCTCCAGGATAAGACAAAACATATTCAGTTCCTACACAGTAACTACCTCAAAGGTATTCCAAAAAAAACCCAAACAAACAGACAAAGGTAAATTTGTTTTTCTCCCTAGTCTCCATGATATTAAGCCCAATTTTCAATTGATAGTCTTCATCTTAACCCATTAGCAACATTTAAGGCAGTTGATCATGCTCCTCCTCAAATTTCACTTAGCTTCTAGAAACATTGCTTTCTCATACATAGTTTCTTCTACCTCACTCTCAATTACCTTTGCTGATCTCTTGTCCCTGCTTACCTAGTGCTGGAGTGTCCCAGGGTTTGCTCCTTGCTCTTTGCATACTTTACCTCTCTTGGTTTTTCCATGCAGTCTTTTGTTTTTATTTTGTTTTCTCATTACTATTTTTTTTTAATTTGTGTAGCATTGGTTTACAACATTGGTTTATGATTCAGGGGTCATGCATTTCAGATATGCGCCTGAATATATCTGACACCCCCACCACCAAGGTACCTATATTTTTCCACCATAGTCCACTGTGTCCCCTTCTCATTGTATACTCAGGTTCAAAAATGCCTATTCAATATCTTTATTTGGATATCTAACACCTATTTCAAAATCTACAATTATAAAACTGAACTTTATTCCCATCACCATCATCTCAAACCTGTTCAATCTAGTCTTACCCATCTCCGTTAGTGGCAACTCCATCCTGACTTTTGCTTAGTTCCAAAACCTTGAAATCATCCTTATTTCTCTTTTCTTGCACAGTAGACTCTGTTCATCAGGATATTCTGTTCGTAATGCCCTTGAAAATATAATAAGAAATCAACCATTTTTTTAGCAAAACTCGTTTTGTTTTTATTTCTTCATCTATAACTTTTTGTGAGGTAACATTGGGTTAACATGATTGAGAAGAGTTGATTAACCCTTCCTCTAATGTATGTTACCACACCATTCCCATCATCAAAGCACACATAACCCTCCACCATAGTCCTGTCTCCTTTAGTTCTCCTCTCCCACCCTCCCCCTCTAGTATCCTCAATTCTGTAATTATATTTCTAGGGTTTGTTTTGGTTTATTTTTGTCCGTTCCTTTGTTTTATCTATTTATACTTCATATACAACTAAAATTATCCAGTATTTGTCTTTTATACCCCACTCCCTCTGCTGTTATTCTTGTGTATGCACTATTATCTCCTCCCTATATTACTGAACATTTATTGACATTTCCGTCAATACAGTAGAAAACAGATTGATCTTTTTAAGACAATCTAAATTATGTCACTCCCCTTCTCAAAAATCCTATAATTGTTCCTCATTACACTCAGGGAAAAAATCAAAGTCCTTGAAAGTTGCCTAATAAGGACTTTTATTATCCATGTTCCTTCTTTCTTTGTTCTTATCTTTACCCTATTCTCATAATGCATTGTGCTACCAGAACATTCCTTCTTTGTGTGACTAAAATTTGTAAGTACATTCCTTCCTGCTTTAGAATTTTTTTTGTAATTGCTACTCTCATTCTTTGGAATGGTCTTCTCCTACAATATCCTATGACTAACTCATTCACTTCCTTCAGTATTTCTTCAAATGTTATCTTTTCAATAAGGTGTTATCTTTTCAATGATATTTTCCGTTCCTACTCTATTTTATCATTGAAACTTGTTCCACAGTGTGCTTCTATACACACATTATCAATCTTCCAAAACTTTTTCTATTTTTTCTTTTTTCCCTAGCACTTATCATCTTTAATAGTCTACATAACCTAGTAATTATGCTTATTTTTGTCATTTGTCTTCCTCTGCTACACTTAAAGTTATCTGAGTACATGGATCATTATTTTATTTACTGATCTATGTCAAAATCCCAGAATAGTAATTGGCACATGGTAAGTACCCAGTTAACGTTGTTGAACAAATAAACAAAATGTTAATATTTAATAGGTAGTTCTTTGTAGTTCATTGCTAAGCTAAACAAATATAATTCTACAAAGATCTCTTTCCCATGAAAAAATTAATGAAGATTAATCAGACATGTTTTTCAGATATGTTTTGATTGTTACATATCAGAGTTATGTCTTGTTGAGGATATTACTTCCAGTTTAAAGTTGGTAGAAACATCTTCTTAGAAAATCCCAGTCTATCAAACTATTAATGAATTATAGTAATCATCTCATCAACTCCTTTTAGTCATCCATGACAGTACTTCTTAACATTTTGGATCAACACAAACCAGGAATAGTTCACTTGTGATATGATATTTATTGTTCAACAGGGTTATCTTATATTAATTTCATGGGAAAGGATGGAAAACCTCTAAAACACTATTTGAACTTACCTTGCCATTAGTTGCTCTGGTAGAAGTTGTTAAGGAGTCATATTCTTTCCCTTTACAAACTCATGGTCAATGTTAATGGGTATATACCCTGCCAATTCAGTCTGTATACCAGAGAATCAAATTCAGATTATTTGTCAGTATCTCAAGGTTTTATAAAAACATTAGAATTTCATATATGACTCATTTATTTCTACATTAGAAGAAAATATCTGGAGTCATGAGAAAGAAGGGTGTAGACAAATTTTTCTGGCAAACATTTACTCTCACCTTCATACACTTCTTCTATTGCTATATAGTGGCAGGGTCAGTCTATTAGTCTGAGTTCAAAACTGTAGGGGTGAGTGAGTGAATCTCCCAACCTGCACTTACAAAATTGATAGACTAAGTTGCTTCCATACTTTCCATTGCATTGTTAGAACAAAGTAGATGGAGTGAGTATGAGCAGTGGGCAAAATGAGTATAAGCAGTGGGCAAAATGTGGCTAGTTTCAGAAGCAGTGTTGGGATGGAAATAGAGTAGGAAAGGGGCTAAACAGTATATGATAAAGGAATGTGGGTGATCTGATGATCTAATGGTGAATGTGGTGTCACGATGTACCACTCAAGAAATTCATTAGCTGTTGGTTAGGAAAACCTGACAGTATTCTGCTCGCTCGGTGTTTTCAAACATTGTAGGTTTTAGAGTGTTTGATCAAGTGGAAAATTGACAACATAAATTTCTTGTAACCCTAAAGAGAGACTTCATGGTTGAGTAACAGTGAAGGGTCTGACTCACTCAAGGGAGACAATTTATTTGTTTCATTTGTGAATCCTTTTTTAATATCTATTATCTTCCTCTAGATGTCCCAATTTTAGAGGTCGTTGGGGAAATTATTGGTACATGGGTGCCAAATGTGACCAACTCTGGAATACACGGGACCTGGTTATAATAGCAGCATTACCTGGAATTGGACTGGCTTTAGTAGTTGGTGTAACAATGCAGACTGTCCAGTATTGTAAACAGAAGTCAAAGAATACAAACAATTACCGGTAAGAAACATAAATATTTTTTATAATGACAGGAAGTCTCTTGTGAGATTAGCCAATCAATCAAGAAACAATAGATATTTATCATACATACAACTGGTGTATTTTCTTTCATATTTGTCAATATTTAGTTAAAACTGAACAAAAATCAGGATAACCAATACATTTTCTCAGGTTTTGGTTATATTGAAAACATGAAGCACCTCCTCAGATCAATTTTGAGTGCGATTCACAAAAAAAATGTCCCACTTTATTTCTTTCCTTCCACCAAGGCAATATTTGTGAGGGAGTGAGTAGGGTATGAGCAGTGGAACACTTACTGTCATAAGTTTAGGGAGGGGTGGGGTAAGTTGCTTTACCAGTACCTCCTAGTTCCTAGCTCCTAGCTCCAAGTCCCTCAAAGATGTTAGAGAAATATCCAGGAACCCAATAGGATTTATTGTAATCTAACACTCTTTTAGATAAATCTCTTCACCCCACTGAGCTTCAATTTCCTCATCTACAAAAGTGAGATTAGTATAATTTGACCTTATAGAGGTGATGAGAATAATATTGAAACAACAATCATTTACTGAAGGTTAGAGTAAATTATAAATGTTTCATAGTTGCCAACTCAATTAATTTCCAAAAGAACCCTACAAACTACAGATGAGATAACTGAGGTACAGAAAGATGAAATCGCTTGATTGAGATTCAGGATTAAATCTCTACCCAGATAACCTGGCTCTCAGGACTAAACTCTTTTTTTTATAATTAATTTTATTTTTGGATTTTGTACAATACATGATTGCATAATTGTTGATCCCTATGGGATTACCCCACTCTACCATGCCCCCCTCCGGTCTCTTTGCCTCCTTTCTTTTTGTTATTTGTCCATGTTTAGCCCTATAGTCTTTTTTTTTTTTTAATCTTTATTGCCCATTCCAAGCACCTTTGGCTTGTATCCATGCTTCTTGTTTCTTGATGACTGTTCTTTCTGTTGTTTTCTGTCTCATTTTGCTGCTCCATCCCATTATATCTAAGTCTTTGGCTTTGGGGACCTGACTCCCAGTCTTATGTTTTGGTAGAGATGCTCTTCAATGGGGACAGCCATCAGCTGATGGTAGATCTCCTAGTCTCCTTTTTTAGGAGTTTTGCTGTTGGGCCACTGACAGTCTGTAGGCATCCTCCCTCTGACAAAGGGAGTGTGCTGTTCTTTATTGACAGCATCTCTGTGCCAGGGTTTTGATCACAGCTCCCCAGTGAGTGATAGGCATAGCTCTTTCATGTTTGTTCTCACAGTTCATTGCTCTGTGAACTTGTCAGGCCTAAACTCTTAATCTAATCCCTATATTAATGGAATTTTATGAGATAAAACCAAAGCTTTGACTGTAGTAAAGCCCTGCTACTTTTCCTTAATTTCTTTGCATAAAAGCAATCCAAGCATTTTATATTTTGCGCTGGCTCAGAGTGAGATGGTAAGGGTAAATACCAGTTGAATAAAATCTTAGCAATTTTTTTCAGTAAATTCAAATTAGCATCTAATTTTTTAAACATTTTTATTATTTATTATTAAAATATAAATAGCAATTTCCTTCTTTCTCAAGTAGTTTTAGAGAATAGAAGTTTTAATATCCCCATTATAATTGTATTCCAAGGGAAGAAGAAATTATTTTGTTTTATTTACCCTTGTATCACCAGCACTTTGTAGGCATTCTACAAATATTGTGAGGCATAGAATAGGTGTTTAATAAATATTGTTCAGTTGCTTGTTTAATAAATAATCTTTAGTAGAAATCTGACTCAGAAAGATAGTATGCTAATACAACATCCAAAACTTTATTTTAAAAACATTTATTAGAAACAAAGGATTCAGCTGAATGTGGTGGTGCATGCTTGTAATCCCTGGCAAGAAGCCAGGGATTACTTGTGTTCACGGGTTTGTGACTACCCTGGCAACATAGTGAGACCTAGTCACGGTGACAGGTACCTGGAATTCCAGCTACCCAGGAGGCTGAAGCTGGGGATCACTTAAGTCCATGGGATTGGGACCACTCTGGGCAACACAGTTAGACCTATTCTCAAAAAAAAAAGGGTTTCTATTATAAGAATGTGTAAAAGAATAGAAAAAAACTTTAGAAATATCTGAGAATGTGCGAACCTATTCCCCTAAACCATAAGCATAGTTGTAAACCAATGTTACCTCAAGAAAAAAATAGTAAAAAAGAATATAAATAATTGGCAATTGTAACAATATAGTCAAACTTGCTTATATTCATAAAAACAATGCAAATACATTGTTTTCTTTATAAAATTGGAATAAAAAATGACAACCAGTTTGATTGTAAGAAATCAGATTGGTATGTATTCTAAATTTTTTTAAATTCCTTTTTTTAATATGTTAAGATGGCAATCCCTAACAACAATTACAGTCTCTTAAAAACTACTCATCTTTAAAAGAAAAAAAGGACTATTAAAGAGGGGAAAGTGACTGCTTCCAGATATAGAACAAGAAATGTTGTCATGCTAGAAAACAGATTTATCAAACACTACTGAGTTTACGTCCAGAAGACCCAAGAATCAACTTGAAATAGGGTCGAAAGGGGCAGAATTCGCCAACTAACAAGCCTTGGGAAAAAAAACTCTTAAAATGTCGCTTCTGCTGCCCAGGCTCACTCGCTTGTGTGTAGAAGTTGCCAGTAAAAAATGCAGTTCAACAACAGGATTTTATTAACAAGGGAAATTAACCAAGAAAATGAAAAGTCTTCAAAGCCATAAGTGGCCAGTTATCTTACCCCAGTCACCATTTTCAGTCCTAAAAGTCTCAAAGACACATGTTCAAGATGGTGCCCCTTTGCCCCTCCAAATCTGAAGCAGACACTCTGCAAACTCCAATCTTTCTCACTTCTCTTCGCTTCTTCTTCAGTGTTCCGCACTGCTCCTCTTCTCCAATTTCAAATTTCTTCCACAATTTCTGATGCACAAATTGACTTTCCAAATCCCTGGCCATTTCCAGCAACCATTTCACTATGCCACCTTATTGTGATGCCACACTCTCCACATTGGCTACTCTTCTGTCAGCCACCATGGCTCCTTGCCACCTCCAGCTCACTCTTCCAGGGGGATTACCCTGGCCAGGTCACGTGGGCCTTTTCTCTCAGCCCACCCTTCTCATCTCTTTTCTTTCCCTTTTTTCCCTTTTCTTTCTTTCCTTCCCTTTATCTGCCTTTTGGCACTTCTCGCTTCTTCTCCTCGGTTCATTCTCTCAGACTCCACCCACCAGGGTATTCTGGCACCAATACAATTTTGACTGCATCATTCACAACCCTATATCAAACTCAAAGATTCCCACTGGGAAAAGATAGAACAATTTTAGAATAAAAATATAGACTTAAAAATTTGTTTTCCCTTAACAGTGGAAGGATTTTTTTTTTTAGAGAAATAGTATCTCTGATGAGTAAATAAATATATTAGCTGCATTCTTAATTTCTATTTTCCTTGTTACATTTTATTTTTTAATATTTCAAAATAAAATGGATTTTAATAAATTTTATTTTAATAAAATATTTTATTGAAAATATCTCCTTTGATGTCAATTTTATCTGTCAACTTACTCAAGTTTTTTTAATTGAGGTAACATTGGTTTGCAATACTGTATATGATTCATAAATACAAGATTGTGCCTCTCAGATTTGTTTTACCACAGTACACCCACTACCGGTACCTATAGTTCTCCAACATAGAGGATTGAGCCTGCTCCATATCCCACTCTTCATTCTCATCCTCCTTCTCTGGTAGTCTCAATTCTATTGTCACACTTGTAGGGTTTGTTACTGTCTTGTTTCTTTATGATATTGTTTTAACATTTTTTTTTACTTTCATATATATATATATATATATATATATATATATATATATATATATATATACATACCTACATACATTATTTCATACTTTAAAAAAATTTTTAAACAGCCTTGTTTGTTTTCCACAATATAAGATTTCATACCTCAGGTGTGGTCACCAGTTTTCCTACCAAAGAACTCATAGTCTTCTACCAGAGTTCATTGTGCTCTCCTCCCACACAATTTTCCATTCTTCCTCTCTTCATCTAGATAAACAGTAAAACTGACCCTTGAAAGCAGACAATAGGTCTGAGATATTCCGATTCTTTTTTCTTAAATTACTTAAGTTGTACTAACAGTGTAGATTTTTTAAATAAATTTTAAAGCTTTTAAGTTTGTAACAGCTTTTATTGAAATACTATTGCATAACATAAGTTTTTATGTATTTTTTTATTCAACATGAAACTACACTACATTAAGTTCACCACTAAAAGTACAATTCTATTGTTTACCATTTCATTGCCTTTTGTTCACCAATTTATTTAACTTCCACTTTCTGCCTTCCCTTCTGGTAACCAATAATGTATCATACAATCCAAAAGTTTATTTTGCTTTATTTAGTTCATCTGTTTATTTATTTTGTCATGTACCAAATATGAGTAATATTATACAGCGGTAGTCTTATCATTTTTCAGTAACAATACCATGTTATCCTCTACAGTATGAGAATAGTTTGAAATATTACTTTAAAATTGGAAGTGGCTGGTAATGTGGGTCTCATATTTCTAAGGATGATTTTGCAAATTGTAATAATATCAAAATTTTGAACAGTCTTAGGTATTTGATTCTAGGAGGGGTGAGATAAATTATCCTACAGTTTGCATTACAAAATTTTAGTCCCTGTTTGCATACACTTTCATTCCATATTCTTAAAAGTACTCTGCTGTATACACACACACACACATACACACAATAAATTTTACTCAACAATAAAATTTTAAATTGAAATTAATGTGAAGCACCTCATATTACCATTTGACTTTAGTTGGGAACCTCATAAAATTTTTGAAAAGCCTAACTAGAAATTATACCTGTAAACAAATCAACTTTTATGCATTTTTCATAGCTTCCTTTCTCCAAGATTTTCTTGAAATACTAGATTTATATTTCAATCTTATCTCTTCTACTAATTGACAAACATTGAGTGGCTGACTTAACCTGTTTCTTCCTATATAAACTGTGAATTGGATAATTCATATCCCACTCCATAGTTTTGAGAATCAACTGCAATAATTTAATATAAAGATTCATTGAGAAGCAAAGGCAAATAAGAAGCTTGATTACAAATAAGGATGGTAGTAGTATTCACAAGTATTTAGGTTTATTTATATGTTTTTTTTGGTAAATATTTAAGTTGTTTATTTTCGTCCAGTAAAGTTATAACATAAACTCCTTTTTTTGTTGCTGTGCCTCTGCCATTCCCTGCATTGTGAATTGACAATGTGATTCTGTATTTACTCTGAAAGATTCCTGTGTGGTTTGGGGGAATTTCTTTAAAATTTCTCAGCCTCAGGTTTCTCATTTGCAAAATGGAGTATACCTAATAATACCTATCTTGCATGCTTTTTATCATTATTCAAGTAAGATAATATAATTTTAATTAAATATGTTATTGTCATAAACAATAAGATAGACTAATGGATAGGCAGAGACAGGGATATATGGATAGGTATGTGTTAAGTACAGTAAAATGTTAGTGATATACTCAATGTGGTAGATATATGGACATTCACTGTAAAATACTTTCAGCTTTGCTGTATGTTTGAAATTTTCATAATAATATGTTGGGAAAAAATCAGATAATGTTAAGTAAAAACACTTAGAACCTAGAAATCATTCAACAACTAGTAACAATTATTATTGCCTTCTCATGTTTTCATAACCATAAAATGGAGCACTCATTCTACATTGTCACAAAGCAATATATTAAAAAATGTGATTTGTAGCCAATTAAGCAAATTCTATGTGCTTTTTTTTTCTTTAATATGCCAGGGAACAAAGACATTTATCAGAACTCCAAGCTCAACATAATTCTGCACCTGATTTTGATAATGATATGAGACTTTCACAACCAACCCAAGTCCAGGTAAATACTGAAACTAATTTGTCATTCAAAATGAATTTACAGAAGATACCAAAGAGAGATGTGCCTTAGAAAAACAAAAGGAACCTTGGGAGATTAGAGAAGTAGTCAGAGAGGATAAGATGAAGAAGTTCAAATTGCACAAATATGGGATGGCTTATTATAGGTTATTAATCAGGTAAGTACAGGAAAAGCCTGGGATCATTCACACTGGAAATACACTCTACTTCTTTCCATCATTTGTTTCTAGGTAAAATCAAGTTAAAACATATCAAAGACAGTCTTGGGGAAAGTTAGAATGCATATAAAAGAGAACGGAAAGTCACTTTAAAAAAGGTCAGAAAAATATGGATAAAAGGAGAGGATTTGAACGATTTAGTTTTTTGTTTTTGTGCTATCTGAAAATCTCTACTTCTCTAGTATGTTCTCAGTAGCACATACACTCTAAAACTGAAGATTTATGGGGATTTCTTTTACTCTGTGTACTTCAGAAACAATTTTGAATCAAAAAATGTTCCAGGTGTCATACTTGACACAAGTATCATAAGTAATGGAAATGTTTTTATTGTTTTAAATCAAACAAATAGGTAATATATCACCATCATATTTTGTTATAGTGTTTTAAGTCCTAGGATTGCTTAATTATGAGCTCTATATTTTAAGAAGCCGAGAGACCAATTAAAACTGAATCTCATGTAAAGGTTAAGATCAAAATTTGACAAAAGGTTGATGAATGAAAGGTAGTCATTAGCTATTTTCTACTTAAAGACAGAGTAATTAAATATTGGAACTTAAGTTACCATATGAAGGATTTTTATGTGTGTATATATACTATATATATTTTATGTATGTTTATATATGTACATAAATCCATCCATGTATATATGTTCATAAAGCATTTTTTTCCAAAAAAGAACAGTATGGAAATCTGGGTTAATATTTTATTGAAAATAAAGTTGATGTCTCAAAAAATGCTAACTTTGAGACTGTCAAATCACTTTCACTGTCAGTTTTTCCTTTGAAATGATGAACTGTTTTGTAGATAATCACTTATTCAGAAATAATAAACCCTTCTTTTCAGATTAAAGTAACATCAGTTTTATCAATTTATAATATTACATAGGTTTTAGCCATGCAGCCTTATAAATCAACATCTATATGCTACATTATGTTTGCAACCAAAAATCCTCTTCCCATTCATCAGTATACAATTAAGGGTTGGAGAATCAAGCAGTATATAAGTGCCTATCCTTTCCAAGGATTTACTTATTCTTATCCTCCCTTGTTACTTTTCCCACCCACCTATTTTTTTAAATATTAGCTGACTTATCTTTTCCCTCATTTTCTCTTTTTGACTTAATGCTATACAGGCTCTAATTTTGGGTAAAATTTAGGAAGAATGCCAAGTATTATGCCTGCCACTTAGGTTATGTTAAATAAATGTACCTATCTTTTCCCTGTCCCAATCTTCTTATCAAGTAAATGCCTAGTGTAGTGTAGTTTCTGTTGCATCTAGCTGAGTATGTGTGCTGTAAATACTTTCTCTTCAGTGTTGTGACCATTTTCTACACTTCCCTTGACTAGGGATACCACAAGGTCTATCATATTATTCTCTTACTTGTTATTTCCCAAAGCCTGAGGAATTAGAAAATAGAAACGGGCTACAGGTTAATAATTTAATACATAACTAGGAAACTTAAATGAATTTTTAAAAAAGTGTTAGATGCAATATGACTGAATGTAGATTTAAAATAGTGACTTTGACCTATGATGACTGCTCAATAGCTAAGACCCAGATCAGGTTTCCACAGAACTGAATTATCATGCAAATCAGTGCCTATTTTCTTCATTCATTTAACCTCCCCCACACAAAACCTGATGTTAATAAGCAGAGCCTGTGCTTATTTTTGAATTCTCATTGTTAATATTTTCTAATTAACTTATTTAATTTGAGTGGGTGGAGGTAAGGCTATATATTTTTTGCATTTTCCCCACTCCACCATCCACCAACTTTTGCATTTAGCACACAATATTTTGTGGTTTTCCAGAGCTGTTACAATCCTAGCCCAAGCAGGTAATTAGAGACCCCAGTACATGTTGAATCTCCAGTTGGAAGATCTGCTACAGTTTAGTCCTGTGAGAATTCGCTATTGCCTTGTTACTTATTGGTTTTCTGATCATAAATATGTTTTTAAAGTTATGTGTCTTTAAGACCAACTTTATAAGACATGATTCAGCCCTTTCCACAAAATATAACATGTTTGAATTGTTTTCACTTTAACCTAGTGAAGGTATAGAGCAACTATGCTGAAGGACTGTGGAGGGGGATGGGGGGGAATACCCTTATTTGTTAATTAGAGATCCAGGTAATTAAGATAGTATGAAGAGTACAGAAATACTACTATGACTTAATTTATAAGAAGTCATATAATGTAGCAACAAATACTGAGAAATGCTCACTGTAAAGGAAGCATTTGACCAACAGTAAGATTATTATAAACTTGACAGTGGTAATCACAAATTTACCAAGCTGCTGAATGTACTGCATTTTCAAAAAGAGTAAATTGAAAGGAGGATATAATAAACAAAAATTTTAGACTATCCATTAATAAATATATAAATTTAGGAAATTATTCTTTCTTGATAACAAATGAAAATGTCTAATAATTATTCTTTCCATATTTTAGAAAATGTTCAATATTTAAGTAATTTCTCACTAGAAGTTGTCAATATCATTTTCAAATAGTTAAATGTTATTATGCAATCCACTACAAATGGATGACATTGTGCAAATTGAGATAATTCATAGAGCACTGCTCATTTTCAGTATGCATTTTCATTGGACATATGCATAAATTCTACCTTATCAGTAAATGATTAGTCATAGCTTGTGAATATTTGTTTAAAACCTTATATTGTCACTTATCAAATTGAGAGTTTTTTTCCAAGACTGTTATGCAAAGTAAGCAAAAGCAGTCAAGCATAAATAATATTTTTATGGTTTTATTCAATGGTTGGAATATTATGTTCAGGGAACAAAACAATATTAAGTTGTTAGGAAGCACTATCAGAATCTTAGTAATTGAAAAATCAATATTCTGAAGCATTTTGCCTTTTTCCTAAAGATAGAATAGAGGCACTGTTTAACTTCTGTTTAATAAGTATAAAAACATGACCAGATGTAATCTTATACATTGACAAAAAGCAAATTGTGATCTTAGATTCAAGTATGGAGAAGGAAAGAACAGTTAATAAAATCACGAACAATCCCGCTATTTTCACTTTCATTTTAAAGTTTTTATTTTGGTTTATTTATTTAAAGGTCTTGCTTTGAAAGGATCAGAAATTTCTATATGAAACTGTTAACTGAATTAGGTACTCCAATATAAAATGCAAAATCTGTGAAAGTCTTAACATTTATGAAATGCAAATGCAGTGAAGAAAATAATACTTTTTTAAATCAAGAAACAATATATGCAATATAATGAAAGAAGTTATCTCTTTTGCTAGAGGCCTAGGCAGAGAACCATTTTGATTTTGTTATTTTCCATCCTGTACCAAATTGCCAATTACAAACACTGGACATAAAATAGAAACTAAATGAGTGCTTGACTGCATTAATAAATGCGTGAATGTGCAATGGATATTCCTAGTAAACTTCATTCTACCACACATACAAATTGTCATATATTATCATGACTATCATATGTTGCTAATCTGGTCACCAAAAGAGACCTGTGGAGTCAAGGACATCTTGCATATTTGGTGATTTGAAATAAGAAATTCTGATAAAGTAATAGTTGCTCATAGTTACAAATCATAAATGTAAGCCACTGATTATAGGAAACCAACAGAAGAGTTTAATAATTCAGAATAAGCCAATTCCCATTCCTGTGTTGCGATCAGAAGACAAAAGGTAGGATATTGTTTAAAGATAAATGAATAATCTACTTAGTACTAGTTGTTTCTTTTATTAATTAATTTGTAATTTCCTAAAGCTAAAACCAGAAAACTTTAAAACTTTGCTTTAAGCATTTATTTATATAATAAATAACATCAACACTTAGATGTAACTACTGTAATTTCTTGGCATCTTTATTTCAAGAATGCTATTAAAATATAGTTAATGAGTATATAATCGTAATCTGCAACCTCATTCAAATATATTCCTGTTTGGAAAACTTTTGCCCTTCACAGTAAAATATGAGTCTTCCAACTAAAATACAAGTCTATATTTTATTGCTTATACACAAGAGTATACAACCCCCAAGCCTGAATAATGATAAGACAAAATGTATCTTAAATACAGATGCTTTATCATTAGTAAAAATTCCTTAATCAAGAAAGTCATTGGAACAGACATTCTTTTTTGTCTGATCTCGTCATAAGAAGTTTTTGACATGAGGTGTGTAACCAGATGGTTGATGTGTATGTCATTATATCTGAGTGGCAATTAGGAGCAGAAAGACTGTCTTGTTGGAGCTGTGTGGTATTCTCCAACTGAAGTTTATGCGAAAATTAACTATTTTGCCTTTAGAATAATAATTCATTTTCAACAATTACAAGAAAAGCAGCTCCCTCAAACTTAGCTAAGGAATCTACCAAAACAGTAATAGAGGGAGTTCCTTTCTTTACTGATGAAAGGAACATCTAATAGTTCGTCAGATGGACAAAACATCGAGTGTCCTGGAGACCAACACAGACTATCCAGAGCATATTCATGTTTCATTGAACAAGATATGAAAAAAAAACCTGGAGACTGTTATTTTGCACAAGAGCAAATGGCAGGAGAGCCAACTCAGTCAGGAACCCTGGGAAGGGGAGAGTGAAATAATGTAGATACATAGACCCTTGACCTAGGGGAAACAGATGCTTTCCACAGGACTGGTCCACAGCAAAAAGTACAAAAGCAGTGCACTGAACTACAGTCCCCCATGCCACTCTCAGGACTGGTACTGACCTTGTGAAGAGCACTGACCGTGCACTAACTTCAGAATCTCTGATCAGTTTTGGAGAATTTGGGTTGTTTCCATATCTTGGCAATTGTAAACAGTGCCGCAATAAACATGCATGTCTTTTTAATTTGTGATTTTGTGTCCTTTGGGTAGATTTCCATTACTCCGATTGCTGGGTAGAATGGTAGTTCCACTTTCAGTTGTTTGAGAATCCTCCCACTGCCTTCCATACTGATTGGACCAGTTTGCACTCCCACCAGCAGTGTAAGGGTGGTTCTTTTTCTCCACACCCGTGCACCAGCACTTGTTGCCTGTTTGTTTGTTTGTTTGTTTGTTTGTTTGTTTGTTTGTTTGATATGGGCCATTCTTACTGGTGTAAGATGATATCTCAGTGTGGTTTTGATTTGCATTTCCCTGATTATTAGTGATGTGGAACATTTTTTCATATGCTTATTGGCCATCTGTATTTTCTCTTTGGGGAAGTGTCTTTTTTTAGCTTCTCCCCATTTTTAACTGGGCTTTTTGCTTTGTATTTGTTAAGTTGTATGAGTTCATGTGTATCTTTGTTATCAGACCTTATCACTTGTATGAAGGGCAAAAAAGATTCTTCCACTCATTTGGGTTTCTTTTTGTTTTGTCTGTTGTCTCTTTTGGCCCCCAAACTGATGAATGACTGAAAAAGATGTGGTATATGTACACAACGGACTATTATCCATCAATCAAAGAAGGCAAACTTATGTCATTCACAGCAACATAGATGGCACTAGAAGGAATCATGTTAGTATAAATAAGCCAGAAAGAAAAAAAGAAATATGGGATGGTTTCACATATATTAGAGATATAGGATAAACAAGCAAATGAATAAGAAAAATTTTAAATGGTCAACAGAACTGAACCATAGAGCAAGAGAAGGGGAGGAGGGAGAAACCGGGGGAGGTGAAGGCACAAAAGATTAAGGTGGTTAACAGGTGATATGGAGATGGTAGAACCTTGGGGCAGACAATGATGATATATATATATATATATATCGAGATATATATATATACATATATATATATCTCGATATATATATATGCAATAAATAAACTAAAAAAAAAGTAACAAGAGACAAAAGTGGATACCAGATAATGATTAAAGAATCAATACATTAGGAAGACATAAAAAAAATTCTGATGAGTAGACCTGGAAAGGAGGGTATTAAAAAGCAGGAAAGAGAAATTATAAACCAGTTGTCTTATTTCTCTTCTCCTGCAAATCCTCTGGAAATTTTACCAGGATAAAAAAAAGAATTTTATAGCTGCAAATGTATCCACGCATGCATGTGCAGTATCTGTAGTTTAACCATAGCATGTTTTCACATAATCAAAAAATAATTTTTTAGTACCTACTGCATGACAGATGTACTGAGGATGCTGTCAAATGAAAAAAAATCAAAACTGTTCTTCCTCTATGGAGTTTCACGTTTAGCAAACAAAC
The DNA here is from genome assembly GCA_004024945.1 of Uropsilus gracilis. Taxonomy (NCBI): domain Eukaryota; kingdom Metazoa; phylum Chordata; class Mammalia; order Eulipotyphla; family Talpidae; genus Uropsilus; species Uropsilus gracilis. The sequence goes on from PVHY01009046.1 coordinate 31,257, forward strand.
CAAAACATAAGATATCCCTTCAATAAACATATTAATAAGTGTGAAAGTATAACTGCAATAAATGCTTAGAAGGAAGGCAATGCTAAGAAAATTCAAGTAGCATGTGTAATAAAACAGAGGGAAATAAAAATGTTATTCTATGCACCAAATGTTTTACCTTTTTATCCCCTCTCCTTTTTCCTGTGCTTCTTAGACTGACTTCTTAATTTAGAGTTATAGAAACATTAAGTAAAGTAAATACATGAATCAGCAATAAAAAAATTAATAAAATAAAATTACAATTCTAGCTTATGTTAAACCACCTTAACAATATAGTCTAGAGTGTATGACATCATAAATAATGATAAACATAAAAACTTGGTTACATGGGTTATAGAGTTTTTAACTAATTTAGGAAAAGTAAGAATAGATTAATTTTGTACATATATATGATGAATATCTATATTAAAAAAATAAGAACACTATGCGTTGACTAGACAAAAAAAAATCCTTAATTTTTGTTACTATTTTGTTTTAAGATTATCATGCTCCAAATATTTTGGAATTACTTTGCTAGGTACTTTTTATAAACAATATATTCATGCCTTAATGAAAAGTCACCAGATGAAACTTTCCTCTTTTACCAGTAGATGGCAAAGATTAACCACTGTATATTTATTAGTGTTCCCCATTTGAAATGAAAGAACACTTTTGTAAAAATTCAAAAGCAAAAATCCTGTAATTAAGGACTCAGGGATAGTGGAAGAGACTTCAAATCCCAACTCAATGAACAGAAAAATCAGAGAGAAAATCAATAAAATAATAATGGCCTCAAACAAAAAATTAGACCATTTGGGTCTACTAGACATTTATAGGACAGTACACCCTGAGTAAACTGTGTACATATTCTTTTCAAAGGCTTATGGTATATTTTCTAAGATAGACCACAAATTTAAGCTTAGTATAGTGTATTTATTTTCTAAAAATAGGAGCAAATAATTAAGTAGATTGTTTCAGAGAGGAAAATTCTTCTCCTTGAAGAAATAATTCCTCAGAACTGGAATTATTGCAGAAGTGGCTAGGATGAGACAGGAGTGACATCTTCAGGTGGGAGAATAATCTAGATAAGAGTTAAGATCCTATTGAAGTCAACTATAAGATTCTATATGCGTTTGGGGGAACATATCATGCTTGAATAAATTGGTTCCAGCTTCCTTATCTGAAGAATCAACGGGGTTCTTGTTTTTTGTTGTCTTTCAACTTTGTGTTCTCATTATGTTATATACCATGTTATTCTTTGGAGCTGTTTTTTTTTTTCTTTTTCCCCCTCCTTTTTTTCAAACCTAATAGCTTATTGAAATTTTTATCTGCTTACCCATCCTTCAATGATCTTCATACAGATACTCCCTGTCAAGTTGGTAGCATCAAATGTTAATTTGGAAGGAATTTTAGCCCCCATAGTACCTAGAAATTGAAAGTTTTTGGTATGGTAATTTGTCACACTTTTATTTTTAAGTACAAAAATATTATTACCATTTCAATTCCCATACTCAAAGTGCTCCCAAAAAAATAAATAACAAAAAGATCCTAGTTGATACTGTTAGTCAAAATGTTCCTTTGCAGAAGTCATGACTGCTTTGTGGGGTGTATGTGCATACAAGCATATGTGTGTGCATGCATGTGAGTGTGTTTGTTTATTTGTGTATTTCTTCCCCTACTGGAACTAAATATTGGAGGAAACAATCACCTTAGTGAATGTCCAGGTAAATGTTGCCTCTCTGTCTATTTTGGTAGGCAATTTCTTATTCAAAATTAAGAAAGATCAAAGGATAATCTAAAATGCAGAGTTACTCAGATGCCTACTCTTGGGAACTTGAAACAGTTAGCTAAATCAAATTAATATTTAAATTTTACTAAATGGGGAAATGGAAGATTCAATATACATCAAAATTTCTGGGAACATTCTGATTTGTCTCAGAACAGACTCAAATTCAACTTATTTCAAGAAAATGACATATTTTATGTGTATTAGTAACCATTCCCTGTCCTTTAACTCTGAGAGGAAAATCTTTAACAATTTCTAAATCTATACACCTACATTATTTAAAAAATCCTAATCTTTCTGAAAGTGCATAAAGTTATAAGTTAGTTACAAGAACACAGTCAAATCACAGCTTTATATATCTGCTTCATCATCTATAAAAGAGATGGGCATATATGCCATTCTTATCTGCCTCACAAGGCTGTTGTGAATAGTCCATGAGATAATAATGGTAAATACTTAAAATTATTATGTAAAATAATATTATAAGCAAAGAAGCAAAATTTGTTTTTAACATTAAACATTGAGTATACATTTTTGTAGACCATTATTTTAAAGCAATTTTAATATTGATCTATAATTTTATATAGGTTTCAGGTATGCAGTATTATAATTCAACATCTATATATAGTCTATCATGATCACCACAAAATATCTACTTTTCTTCCACCATTACAGTTGGTTCTTTTTACCCTTTTCACCCTCCCCAACCCTCATCCCATCTGGTAAACACTATTCTGTTCTCTGTATCAAAAAAAAGTTTTTATTTTGTCTAGTTTGTCCATTTTTTTCTTTGTATTCCACACGAGAAAATTATATGATATTTATCTTTCTTCTTCGCCTTCTGACTTACTTTATATAGTGTTTATACCTTCAAGGTATGGATATTTTGTACATAAAAATATAGTTCTCAAAATAAAGCAAGTAATTTTTAAAATTTTTAAATCTTTTCAACTCCAAAAACTTATAACTCACACTCTATAATTTCAAAAAGAAAAAATAGATTAGGGTTCAACTAGTTTCTAATTTGCTATTCAAAACAATATTATGATTCTGTGACATGTCCATGATATACTTATAGTATGTTTTGCCATGTATTAGCTCCCTAAAAGTGAAACTTTGTCATTTTATATGTAAACACTTAGTACATAAAAACTTATGTTGATCCTTAAATGGTTCGTGTACTTCTATTGGTATCATTAAGATTATAGTCCTATTTTTCAAGTAACTTAGTTGTGTTATTCCACTAATTTGCCAAAAGAAGCTTCAACATGAATAACAAACTGTCTCAAATAATATCCACTAAAATATATACTACTATATGATGGAACAAGTATTCTACTATTTAATAAATTAATAAAGAAATAAAACTTATTTTTTAGCAGTTTTATGATTGTTTTTTCAACAGACCCTGCTATTCATTTAAAAGAGAAACAGTTTTCTTCAATTCTATAAAAGAGTGAGGCAGATTTCTTTAACCTAAACAAAAATCATAATTTCTTATTTCCTAGGAGACAGCACTTCTGTACACATGAGATTTTAGTCAACCAATCTAATATGTTTCTGCTATATGTTGTTGAAGAAGCTAAAAATGTATTTCTTGGCATGTACTAACTTATAATAAAGTTGGAAAGACAAGAGCAACACATGTACATTAAGTACAGTTAAAAAAATAAAACAACAATAAGAATAATGTGTTATAGAGAAATTAGTGTGGTCTAGAATAGTTAGCTTAATCGTGGTGAGGTTAGTACTTGAGCTGATTTTTCAGATTGAGCATCCTATTTCAGATTGTGCCAACAATCAGTCATAATTTAAATGGAAAAATGTCCATCAACCTATAAAAATTAAAGTGTCAAATATATGTGTAGTTTTTTCTTTGTTTAAGTGCAGATATATTAAAATCTCAAATTGAATGGAGTATTTGATTTGAGCTTTCTCTGTTTTCATATTATAGACTAACATTGATTGAATAGAAAGTCACTTCTAGCTGTACAAGATAAAACTTGAATACATATGCATGGAGATTCAGAAGATAAATGATGACTAATCTAATATAAAGCTTAAAATACTGTGAAAATATCTAATACATACATATTATTAGGCATATATTGACATTTGGTCATAAAAGAATTGCTGAAGTATTGAACTCAGTGAAAAGGAAAGTCTTTATTACAAGCATAGCAGAGTGATGTTATCAATGTTTCCTTAGCAAACATGTTTTTCTGCATCAATTACGGTCAACCTGTTCCTTTTCAAAATAAGAATGTATTGCTTAAGATTCAAGTAATAGTAACATGACATTTTCCAGAATAAAGTTGATGATCTAGGAAAAATGTTGTGGGGGTCACTTAGTAGTGTGGGCTTGTAACTTCTTCTCTGTAAATACTTCTCTGTAATACACAGCCTGGAATATGGCCATACCACTCTGAAAGCCCCCGATCTCATCTGAAATACACAGCCTGACATCTGAGGCAGAAATAGAGCGGGAACAATCAGTGACAGTGCTCTTGCCTAAGAGGTCAAGACTCTGGCACTTATTCAAGTTATGTGAAGAAATAAGAAAGAATGGTGATTTGGGTATTTGTTACTGTGCTTCATCTTCAGTATTTCCTGAAACAAATTGAGGACTTCATTATTCTTCAATCCTTCATCCATTGATCATTCAGCATATGATATAGTCATTTTAAACTCCGAACAGTGTACTCCAGTGAGTTTATTTTATCTCAGTAAAAGATCATCACTCAGAAACATGGACTTACTTCTTTATTATTCTCTGATCCTCATTTGCCATGTCAATTACTAAATCTAATTGATAGTTTTCTATATTTCTTTTTATTTAATTTTCAATTTTCTTATTTTCATAGACCAGTCATATTTGTGTAGTTACTGCTCTCCTGGCTAGGGCCCTCCCATCAATAATGCACCCTTACACTACCATCCCCTACCCCCCTTTCTCTCTTCCTCTGATCACTATCCAGCTCTTCTCTCACTGCAAGTCATAAATTAATGCCTGCTGGTCTCTCTCTCTTTTTTTTTAAATTTGGTTGCATGTGTATATGTATTTTATATACATATACCTAAGCATATGTATATGCTTGGTATACCACTTTGTTACCTGTGAACCATCATCTTAATCTCTTGTGCCCATCCCTTCCCCAATTTTATCCCCTCCCCCTCCTTTGTTCTGTGCTTCAGTTCTGCTGAGTTTGTTAGTTTAAGTTTTATTTTTATTTTTTATTGATTGCACACATACATATATATACATATATATTACATCATCGTCTATCCCGAGGTTCACCCATCACCTTGTCATGCATGATCCATCTTTATCCCTTGTTTCCTTCCCATCCCCCAACTTTACTCTCCCCCTCTTACTCTATGCTTCAGTTCTGTTGAGAGTTGTAATTTTTTCTTGTCCGTTTATTTTCCATGTACCCCTCAAATAAGTGAGACTGTCCCTTATTTCTCCCACCACCGAATCACCCATAAACCATCATCATATTCCCTTGTGTTCTTCCCTTCCCTGTTTGACCCATTGCTGTATGCCTCAGTTCTATGGTCAGCTTTATAGCTTTGTCTTTTTCTTTATGTTTTGTTAGTTTCTCTATATTCTGCATATGAATGAGACCAATCAGTATTCATCTTTTTGCTTCTAATTTCAGCTAGCATTATCCCTTCCAGCTCCATCCATGTTGCACAAATGACACGAGGTTGTCTTTTTTGATAACTGAGTAATATTCAATTGTTTAAATATACAACTATTTGCTCCATTTATGGGGCATTTGGGTTGTTTTCATGTAGTTATTTATAACTTAGCTATAGTAAATAGTGCTACAATAAACATGGGGGTGCAGTTTTCCTTTCAAATTAGTGTTTTTGTATAATTTGGGTAGATTTCTAGATATGCAGTTGTTGCATCGTATGGTAGATCCATTTTCATTGTTCTGAGGAATTGCCACATAGCTTTCTGTCGTGATTAGACCAGTTCATTCCCACCTGCAGTGTAAGAGGAGTTCTTGTTCTCCACATCCTCTCCAGAATTTATTTCCATTTTTTTTTTCATGTGAACCAGTCTCATTGGAGTGAGGTGATATCTAAGTATGGTTTTTTGGCATTTTCTTCATAGTTTGTGATGATGAATATTTTTTCATAAGCTATGTGGCTATTTGCATTTCTTCTTTGGAAAAATGCCTTTTTAGTTTTTCAGCCCATTTTTGATTGACTTTGTTTTGTTTCTGTTGAGTTTTGTAAGCTCTTTGTAGATCTTTGATATCAGTCCCTTATCCATTGTGTGGTGTGCAAATATTTTCTTCCCTTTAGTATTATTCTCTTCATTTTAGTTATTGTCTCTTTTTCTGTACAGAAGCTTCTCAGTTTGATGGAGTTCTGGCTGCTTATCTTCTGCTTTGTTTTTCTTGCTTCTGAAAAGGAATTAATTTTTAAAAGCACTCGAGAAACTCTTTCTTCACCTTTCACATAGTAAGACTCAAAGAAGCAACTCATTAGTACCATCACCTCATTGGATATAATATAATCCTGTAAATCTGGTGATCCCATAGAAGTTGGCAAAGGCTACTGCCACCATCCAGACATGAAAAGTCTGACAAGAAGATGTCAAATTTTCCAGAAAATAAGTGCTCAGAAACTCAATAATTCAAGAAGTTCAAGCAGCATAAAACTCTGGTAACATACATCCCAGTCATAAGGAAGAAAAAAATTCATCTGGTCTACTGTAACAGTCTTCCCAAAACTCTTGGTGATAGTAAAGTGCACTGTGGGCACAACACTTCTCAAGTCATATCCTAGGAACACTCCTGCTCTTGTTTTATGGTGCTTGGAAGTAGAAAACTGGACAGTGTGACATAATGATGCAGATGTGTGCAGAACAAGGATGATGGAGAGGTAGAGCTGCATCTGGAGAGAGCAGTAGAAGGAATAATACAGTCAGGGAACAAAGCTTCCCATAATCAATAGAGCAATCCCTGAATAACACAGTTTGGAAAGTAGTTTATCTGCAAAATTGTCTGATTGACAATAGATGGTGTGAAAGAGGTACATGAAACTGAAACAGAGCACTATATTCCTCCCCCAAAATTTCCCCCAAATCACTTTCTCCTGTAGAGAGATCATGAAGTATGACTTGGTCAGGAGTCCCAAAAAAGGAAACAATATAAAACCCAGCAAATGTTGCCTATTTATGTACAGATTCGTAAGGTGTTCTTGAAGCAAATTTGAATGGAAGGTGTAGGAGGCTTATGACCGTATAACAGTGAGTTGTTCTCATAGCACTCAAGTAATGACAGTCCTGCAACCCTCTCAGTCTTTATACACAAACTCCTCCATGTTTTCCATAGCATAGTGGGCTTGCAAAAGAAGAGTCAATATTGGCACCTTGTCCTCTTCTCTTCTTCCTGGTGACTGGACATATTTTGTCTTCTTCATCTTTGGGTTGAAGATGACTTGTTTGACCTTTTTTAACAGTGGTCCCAGGTGAACTAGTTCTACTGTTATTGGCAGGAACCCCATTGTCTTGTTCCATCATAGATTCTTTATGTGAATACATCTGGTTGGTACAAAAAAGCGCTGCAATTACATGTTGGGGGAAAGTTGGGATCTGTCAGCCTTGGAAAAATGAAATTTCCCTGTGCTGGTAGACAAATTAGACTGGAAATATCTTCTGGGGATCAAGATGCTGGTCCTACATTCTGTGGCACTGAAGGTGGTCGATGAGCGAGCAGCCTCAACCTTCAGTTTTAACTTGTATATTAATTTTAATCTGTGTACTTCTTACACAAGTATGGCATCATATTTTGGAAATACGTCTATTAAACTTCCTTTATTGACAAAGGCAATATGAAATCAGTGCTGTTCTTTATAATTTAAGACATATGATTTATCTTAAGTGCCAATGGAGAAAAGTGTGAGTGCTATAAGTCAGGTTCTCTCATGACCTAAATTACTCAACAGTTGTGAAATGTTTACCTTTGACAGATACATTTAGTCTTTCTGGTCTATAATACCTTAGGGTACTATTTTGTGGTACTAAATAGAACCAAAAGTGATGACTGGATCTTAATGTAGCTTCCAACACACTCACATATATGTGTGTTTGTGTGTGTATTTGTGCATATGTGAGTTTATAGTTATATGTGAGTTTATAGTTATATGTGACTTAAATCACAAGTAAGGGAAAAATAGTCAAAGATTTATAATACTTAATTTCATTAGAATCTGTGCTTCTGATTAGAGAAAATTTAAACATAGTTTTAAAAGGCTGTTAATAACATGAATTTTATAAGGATATTAGACTCTATTATGCTAGTTTTAAAGTCCCAGTTTGAAGAATGTATTGCATGTTAATACAGACTCAATGTGTTGTTAAGTTGTGCTCTCAAGTTATTTTAATTTTATTCATTTATACTTTCCATATACTTTTGTGTTAATTTCAAGTCATGGATGCAAAACTTTCCTCTGACTTTAACAATCCAGTCTAGCATGAATTATATAGCTTAAAGAGAATGTTAAACTTCACTTCACAACTGATCCAAAAGAATTCAACATGGATCTAGATACATTACATTTGCTGAACAAAGTTATTGTTTGGGACAGAGGTGGGAAAAAAATAGTTTCTTTCTGATTGTTTGAGTAGCCCTAAAGTAGAAGTTTGAGTACTATTTCCCTCTCTCCTTACTGTCCATTTCTTTGACTCAATTATTCCATGATGCTATTCCTTACATCTTAAATACTCAGTGATTAATCATCTTTAGTCTTGATAAAGAAGTGAGACAGGAATATGAATATATTAACTCTTTAAACAAAAAATAAACCAAATTTCTTTTTTATTTTTAATTCTTTAAATCACAAACTCAGTAAATGTTTTTTGGGATATCTCCCCCACATCCCTCCCTCCCTCAGATGCCCCCTCCAGTCTCTCACACCCCACTCTTTTGTTTGCTAATCTGTGTTAAGTCCATTAGTCTCTTTCCTGTAGTAGTGTTCTTTTATTGGGTGAAGGTGAGCCTTGGTAGTTTTTCAGTCTTGTTTGTGTTGGGCAGCCAGTCTATTTTTATTTGTAGTCTTTCTGTGCTTTCTTGTTTGAGGCTGTCTTTTCCAACCCCATCTTTGTTGTTTTGCTGCTTTACCTTATGGTTCTGGCATAAGGTTTAGGAGGTCTCACCCCCTGCCATTGCCGGTGAAGAAGTTTCTCTGTGGATACAGGCAATTGTGATTGGCCATTGTAGATGATCTCCTCTGCCTCAGTTTGCAGCTTTGCTGTGGGGTCATTTCCCCCATAGTTGGCTTTCCTTTCCTCTCCCGTAAAGTGGGTAGAGGCACCTTGCTCTCCCAGAAGACATCTCTGAAATAAGGTTTTGGGTCTTCCAGACTCAGCGAGAGCATAGGTGCGCTTCATGATATCATGTTTCTATAAATAGTTCTCGTCTCGCCTGGATTGGTTCTTTTGATTGTCCATCTGTTGTGTCCAGCTCAGGCTTGTGGGTTGGATTTTTACCTGGTCTCACCCGTTTTATGATGGGGTTTGTTATATATGTTCTTGTTCCTCCTGAAGATTAGCTGGAGAGTGATGATATGGAGGGGGTACACCCCCTCCAACACCCCCACACCTCCCCACCCCGCTCACCCACCCACATGCTGGTACCTCCCTGTGTGGGCGCAGGACCCAGATGTCTATGCATGTGCCATCCCAATCCCTCCTTGGGCTGGAGCCTGGGGGCAAATGCCTCGACTGATCTGGGCTGCAGATGGCTGACGTGCAGCAAATATCCACTGGCGGATGGGGTTACAACCCCATCTGTCCCCCTTCCTGGGCTCTCCAGACTTGGGGAAACTTACCCCGGGGTCTTCTCCGCCCTTGCTCTCCACTGGTTAGGGGTGGAAGGGTGGGAGCCCCGGGCTGCATGGAGGCCTCTGGGCCGACCCGGCTACCCCTGACAGTGTACAGCTGGCCTGCACACCCCTGTGCCCTCCGGACAAGAGGACACTACCTGTCCGAGGCCTCCCGTCCAGGCACAGACAAATCAAATTTCTTTTAAGAGTAATTTTATTTCTTCCAATTTTAGATAAGTGTTAATGGAAATAAAATCGACAAACATATATAAAACTTTATTTCTCATTCTTATTCTCTTTATAAGGATATAAAGGATACCAAATAAAATGTAATAAAAAGGATAAAGAAGGTTCTTAAATTTTCAGTAGACTGACTCTGATTGAGACCCAACTATGCCTTATTTATGATTATTTCTTAGTTGTGCTTGGTGTTCTTTCAAGATGGATACATTTCCAGGCAATTAAAGTATAGGGTCATAGCAAAGGGAATACGACTCCATGTCAGAAAGTACCAATGTTCTTCTGTTTTGTTTTTAGCATAAAAAAAACATTCATTAGTATTCATTACATGTCATTCATTTCCTCATTATTGAGTGCTTATTATTTGTTTGGGACTAGTCTACATTTCAGGGATACAGTATCATCCACTGTATCCTTAGAGTATAGTCTTGTCCCCGTGGAGTTCAAATAAGATAAAGGAGATGGGTCAAACAGTAAACCAAGTAAGTGAAGAAATATGTTTATTTCAGATTGTGCTAAATCCTACAAATACAATGAACAGGGTAATAATGACTTAGGAGTGGGGCAATGTCAGATGGGAACATCAGGGAAGAAATTAAGTGAAAATTGAAAAGAAAAATACCTCCAAGCAAAAAATCATGGAAAGAACTTTATAAGTAAGCAGAAGAGCAAATTCAAAAGCCCTTAGGTCAAAACCAACTTGATGAACTCAAAAAAAGACAGTCAACATGGTGGAAATTAACATGTGGTAGGCAAATTATGCTGAGCTTTGTAGGACATGGAAATATATTTGATGTCAGCTCAGTAGAAAGTCACAGTGTAAAGCTATCTCCATGGCAATGATTCTGAATACTATGCAAAGATTGGTTTAGCCGGGACAATGGGAGGAAAATAGTATAGAATGACTACATTCCAAGGGAAAGACAATGATATCTTGAAATAGGGCGATGGCAGCAGAGGCAGGGAGAAGTGATCTGTTTTATAAATAAAATAAACAAAATGTACTGGCATATTGGATATAAGACAGGAGGAAGAGAGAGGAAGCCAAGGATTTTTGTTTGAGCAGCTGGGTGGATGAAGAACACTGGAAGAGAGGAACAGGGTTGTTTTCTTAGTTTTTTTCTTTTTTCTTTTTCTTTTTTTTTTTTTTGGCAGTTATGAGAACAAAATTGGTTTTGACATGGTTATATGGTTAGATAGAGATGTCTGTTTATGTGGAAGTCTTGAGTAGGCTGTTGGCTATATGAATTTGAATACCAGAAGACAAATATGGGTTAGAAATATAAATTGGATCATCAGCAAGCTATATATGTTATGTAACATCATGTTACTGGACTACTTCTGGATGCACTAATTGGAGTTTCAATCTGCAACAATTGGAAAAACTTTATTTGTATTGGAGAGTCGAAATGGCAAATACTTTAACTGTGATTTCCAATGTATGGTGCATCTATTCAAGCTGTCCAGATAAACAAGATAGACTTGACTTTCTACAAACAAATATTTTACTCGTTAGCATGTCATCAGCATATTACAAAGACTTCTCTTCATTTCTTTACTATGTCCAACCTGCAGATGATGTTATGTTCTTGATCATGAATTTAATTAGGAACTTGATGAGTTTCCTACATTTGCCATGTCTTAATAGGCCCCTCCACAAGGCTTTGTAATTTTGTTTTGCAATTCATAAGCTAAGCAATGGCTTAATGCTTTCACAAAATCAACATTACTGTCAGTGCTGAGTAATGGAATAAGTGAATTATGCCTATGTAATACTGAATCAGGTGTTCAAAGATTTTCTGAAAAAATATGGAAGAGGAATTTCTTTAGATGGAGATAGATGCCATATTTAGTTTTTCTGAAGAACATGGGGAGAATGTGGGGAAGCTCAAAATGTCTTCAAATGATGGTAGCCAGGATAGTTCCACTTTCTATCACTTGTTTGAATATAAACTTTACATTTCTCATTACTCTCATAAGTGTTCTGGTTTATGTAGAAATTATATGTTCACCCTACATCAAGGATTTGATAGAGTCACTGATTCTGAAGAAAACTGTTTTTCAATAGCTAGCTGCTTCTGGAGAAAACTGTCTTCAATAGCTAGCTGCTATTCTTACTGAATATTCATGTATTCTAAGGGTAGAGTGCCCAGTGACTATCCCTACAGTCATCACTTTAAGAGGAACAGTGAAGAGCGACCTACATGCCAGTAGGTGGCACTCATAGCCAACTCTGTGGTAAAGGTGGTGTTTTTCTCCATTTCCTGAATGAACTTGTGGGGGAAAGGGATGGGTTGATGTAAAAAAGAGGTGAGGGTTTTGGCACTTCAAACACAAGGCTTTGGGGGCTATTAAGGCACCAGGGCTCTTGGCCAGTTAAACTGCTGGGCTTATGATAATTGAAAAGCTGCTGGGCTTTTGTCAGTAAAACTGCTGGGTTATTGGCAGTTAAACTCCTGAGGCTTTAGCAAATTGAACTGCTGGCACTTTAGCAATTAAACTGATGGTGAACATTTCCATGGCAAAGGTGCCAACTTGCCATATATTTTAGTTTTGGTTTGGACCTCAGTCTCTGCTGAGTGGGAGCTCCCTGTGGTAAGATACACAGCTTCTGGCCATGTAGAGCCTATAAAAATACTCTCTAGCTGTCCAATTTTACTTTCTCTCCCTTTCTCACTTCCCGTGTAAATAAATCCTGCTATTGTGTCTCATTGTACATCTACTTTTAGGTCATACCCTATATTCTAAAGTGCACTGGTGAGGACCTTCCCGAACCTGGCAGACCCATTATCCCTGTGGTCTTATCTCAAAGAAAGAAACGTCTTTGTATCAGTTGGGCCCTGTCTTCTACTCTATAATTTTCTATTTTGTACATCTGCTCAGTTGGACATATCCAGAGCTAGGTCTAGATGGTTGAGTTTAAATGAAGTCAAAACTGGACACATGGGAGGTATGCAGCAGTCCCCCTACATGCTCAGGTTCACTAGCTGCATCCTTGCATCCTATGGGATCTTTCTCCCCCATATATCCACACTATTGTTAGAGAATCTGGTTTATAACCTCCAAATCCAAATTTTAGACAGGTCTCTTTTCATCATTTCAAATACACTACACACTTTTGCCTGCTAGAAAAAGGGGCCTGAATCAGTGAAATCAAATCTACCATGAAAGGTCAAGTAGCCCCTTTAAGACCTCAGGTACAGATGGTCAGAAGCTCTTCTTTCCACTATGACAGCAGAGAGCAATGATCATAGGGACTGGCTATAGAAATACGTGAGGTTTTCATCACTGAAATCACACTAGGCAGAGTCATGTTTTTCTTATTTTGTTTTGTTATGATGGTTTATTTTATTCCAAAGGACAGTGAAAAAACAAATCAGAGAAGAAAAGCTCAAAGATAAAAGCAGGCTATTTAAACAATGGAGAAGAAATACTGGGTCGGTGTCTTCCTGTTTGTACAATTTTCTTTTCAGACGACATCTAACTTTCATTTGACATTATTACCAATCTGAAATCTAGAAATCTCTAACCTAGAAAGATGGTTATAGATGTGGCCTAAAACTTAGGGATGGCTGTAGAACATATTTTCACAAACTAAACACTTAAAACATAATAACTTTAAAGTAGAATGGGTTTTTTGATTGTCTGCATCAAATTTCCCATGTTGAGATATCTGTATTAAAGTACATTTGATATCAATGACTCCATCAAATTGGCCATGTGCTGTGTTATGTACCTATTCCATAATCAATATGGCTATAAACGTGTTCTGTATAGATCTGATTTAGGTCCACTGTTATATGCCTCATGTCAATATTTTCCTGCAATGTCTATATTACTGCAATTTATTATTTGTTTATGCACTTTCAGTATGATTTTTAATTACCAAGACTTTATCAACTGATTTGTATGTATTAGCTTCCTCCAAATCTCTCGGTATATTGTGGCTGTTTGATGCCGAAGCTCTCCATAGTAAACCTAAGTATTTTATATCTGTTACTTTGTTGTGCTTTCTGAGTATAGGTGTTTTTCACACTATGGCAATGGAGAGGGGGATTTAAATTTAATTGTTTTGATTGGATCACTTACTGCTTAAAAGGAGCAGTTGAAATGAACCCACAAATTGCATTTCCCACTCAGTAACCAACTCTCCATAATAGGTAGGTAGGCATGTAGATAATTGATAATGATGATGAAGACAGATAGATAGGTGATAGATAGAAATAGAAACTTGCTAAGTTATTGCCAGAATTTGAAAACATTTGTAATCCTTTTGTTTGTCATTTTTAGGATCAGGCCTGGAAATATCTTGATATTTAGATATTTAACATGTAGAATCAATGTGGTGGTATTTCAAATTTACTCAAAATCATGGTTATGCTTTCCTTCCTCCCTTTAAAAAAATCTATGTGCAGAATCCTTGGAACACGCCCCTTCAGAGTGTCCTTCCTAGAATTCCTGTATCTTCAACACCACAGTACTCTGGAAGAAACTACAAGTAAGCTATCTCTTAGAAGGAAAATTTGAACTTGTAAATACTGAAAAAGAAAGTGGGATCTTACTTTGAAAGAATTAGTAGTAGTTTTATGTATTTATTTTTAGCAGGGTGTAAAGCTGCAGCTAATCAGAGATAATAATGTTTCTAACTATGAATATCAACATAATTATGCTTATGCTACAGTAGAAGATAATTATTTTAACCTATTTCCTAATTTAAAAAGTCAGCACTGACCAAAATTAAGATACAAGATTTTTTAAATTGTACTTCTTTCATTTATCTGAGTATCATAGCAATTTCTCAGATACTCAGAAAGAATAGAGGAAATAACTCCCCAACAAAAACCTTAACTTTAGTAATCAATTGAATAAACTCTACTTCATTATGACATTTACTATATGAGTGTTTGATTTTCTTAGGTATGCTAAAATTTTTTCCTGTTTATCTTTTTACTTAAAATAGTTCTGAAATTCATGGATCAAAACAGGATACTATGTACATCCATCCATCTTATAATTGGGATGACTCTCTGGGAACAAGTAGACCTAAAGGAAATTACGGGAACAAGTCTTCAAACATGCACATGAATCCACTTTTTGTATGTATAATGCATTTCAATTTCTACATACAGTTATCGCCATAATTCAAGAAAAGTTTACAGTGAATACTAAGACTTTGTTGTAGCAAAATGATATGACAGAATTAGGTGAGATAAGGGCACAGAATTTAGTTTATAAAACAGCTGTTACTATTTCACTTTGTAAAATGGGAAGAAAAATGAGTCAAAAGTATAGTATAGTGTGTGTATATATACACATAGAACCAAATTTACCAATAAAACAATTTATTCTGTAACAATTTATATGCATCAGGAGTCTGGTATGGCATCTGGATGCTCTGCTCGGAGTCTCACAAGGATGCAGTTGAGATATGGGCCAGCTGAATTCTCATTTGGCATTTGGTCCTCTTCTAAGTTCAGATGGTTGTTGCAGGATCCAATTCCTTGCAGCTGCGGAACTTAAGTGGCCTCCCCGCTACCCTATCTCTTTACCTGCTCTCAGCTAGGGGGTCACTGTTCTTCAATGCCAGCAGAAAATCTCCAACTCCATTTTGCTAAGATGATGTCCTACAGAGTGGAACCAATTCAAGAGAGTAACTATCCCACTGATGTTCTTTATCTTTTTCTCCATGTTATGTTAATTAGAAACAACTCACAGATTCTACCTACATCCAAGGGACATGGTCCACTGTGGGTCATTCACAAGGGAGTGATAATATTTTAGTATAAATGATAATAATTAGGCCGGGTGCAGTGGCACGTGCCTTTAATCCCAGCCTATGAAGGGAAGCTGAGACTAGGAATCACTTGAATCCACGGATTCGAGACCCGCTCTGGGCAACATAGAGAGACCTATTCTCAAAAAAATAGCTGAGTGTGATGGCATGCATCTGTAATCCCAGCTACCTGGGAGGCTGAGGCTGGGGATTGCCTGAGTCCGCAGGATCCCAGATCAGATCCGGAATCTGGACTACTCAGATCTGATCCTGGATCGGGACTACCCTGGGCAACATAGCGAGACCTAGTCTCAAAAAAAAAGTTAATTAATTAAATAATATTAACTTTTAAATGGGATTAAGTGAAATAGCTCAGTTTTTACTCAAAGGAAAGATAAACAGGAATACTCTCTCTCTCAAAGGATATAGGATTATATAACCCTTGGGACAGACAGATTATTGATCTTTTTAAATTGAACAAAGCTGAGTAACAAGATATTTTTCATTAATTCAACCAAATGGTTGCCCATTTTATGTGAGGCACTGTTCTGGTAGTTAAACAATAATGAAAGAAAAGTTACTGTGTCTGTGTTCCATGAAGCAACAACAGACTGTGTGTATATGTGGGGGTGGGGCAAATATCAAACAAGTAAATATATATATTTTGAAAAACTACCCCTAAATCTAATCATGCGCAAAGTCATATGGAACTTTTGTCCTAAATGTAAAATTACTGACTCATCAAACAGATTTAGTTTCAATAAACAAGTTGTAATAAGTGATATGAAGGTATAATTCAGAAGTAGTGAGAGAAAACCACATGATACAGTCACTTGGTGCAATGTGCATATTAGTATTACCCTTTGTTATAGCCACTAAAAGGAGAGCAATAATATATAAGATGTAGACAAAAGATATAAAAGGGGGAAAGTAAGTCATAGTTAACTTTTGTTGCTACTTCAGTTAAAAATTAGCAACAACAATTTACCAAAAGTAAGAGCAGGATGGAAAATGGAAGAGATAAAGGAAGAGATAAACTTGATATGAAGTTTATATCTATAAAGGGTGAAAATGGTGTGCAAGACAAGAAAGAATGTGTCCAGTAACTGAGGGAAAATGTCATCTGCGTTTCTTCCGACACCTCTAAACTTACTTTTTTTCTCAAAATATCTCTAATTACACTACAATTTAAAAGACACATAGAAATTAAAATGAACATCTATTAAAACATTTTTCAAATTTCTCTCATTGAACATACCAATAACTCTATTTTAAAACTATTTTAAGACTTTAGGGTACCAATTTATGGTTGTCTATGTAGCTCTCAATTACTCCCAAAATTCACTCTGAAAGTACCTCTGTTTACACCTCAAATGGTGTCGTTTTTCAGGGTTATATTTTGTTGGTGAATTTAAAATCTGATTTCCATTCATAAAAATACCTCTTGAACAATGCCAGTAATTCTAATATACTGAAAGTTATTTGTTCATTTATTTTACTAGCAAGCCTTTAAAAATCGAAGTCATCTCTTTACTCTTCCCTATTCTATTCATAATTCAAATCTTAGTGAATGCTGTCATCTACCTACTCATGTAAGTCTGAAGTCTGTAAATACTAGGAGACTCTTCTTGACTGTTGTCCTTAAATCTAATCATGCACAAAGTCACATGGAACTATTGTTCTAAATAGTTTGATTGATTCATCAAAATGACTCAGTTTCCGTATGATACTCTTGTTGTTAAAACTGAAAGTTCTATATCCCAGGAACCCTCTCAGTCCTGGAAAAATGAATTCTCTGTGCCACTGACTTAGTTGTGGTCTTCATCTTATCACTTCTAAATTATTGTTAACTAATCCCTTCCTCACCTGTTTCTTAAGCTTAACTGCCACAACACCAAATACTAAAACCAAATACCATCTTATAGTTATCTAACTTAAAATATTCTTCTCCACCTTTATTTTCAAAACTGAAACTCCTTGAAAAAGCATAAAAGATCTTACCTCTCTAGTTCTCCAGATTCATCTTTTCCTATCTTGGGATTGCAACCTATATTACAGTCACATCAAATGTACAGTTTCCCAAGCAAATGTTTCCCAAGCATTTATGCTTCCATAGCTGGAAAACTAATCATCCTACAAAGTACCTATTTTGAATACAAAATTCTGTGACACCTTTCCCAAATTTCTAAGCAAAAGTAGTGCTCTGACCTCTGCTCTTAAAAAAGTGCTTTTTTATTGCCTTCATTCTATACTGAGATACCATGTTATGATTTGCATACTTATTGGTTTCTGTCTTCCAGTTGATTTTTTAAAATTATTCTATTAGTTTATTAATTTCATTTTACATTGTTGTCTATCCCAGGGCTCTACTACCACCTTATCACCAGTGAACCATCATCTCAATCTATTGTGCCTATTCCATCCCCAATTCCCTCCTCCCCTTCTCTAGCTCTATGATTTAGTTCTGCTGGCAGTTTTAATTTTTTCTTACCTGTCTGTCTGTTTGTTTTTCCCTATATCCCTCATATAAATGAGACCATCCAGTATTTCTTTTACTTTCTGGCTTATTTCTGCTAGCATGATTCCTTCATCTAGATGAAATCATATCCTTAGTGTCAAGCATAGTACCTGCTACAATGTATAGAGTGGTGATCAATATTTTTATCTATATCTATTAATCTATCTTTATCTATAGATATAACTCCATAGTACTTAGTATTTATTTAAAATCTTTCATTTGCTAAAAGAAAATATTTTTGTTTCATTTAAAATCACTAATATTTATGAAACTTATAAACAAATTTCTAAAATGATTCAGATATTATATGCCAAATTTTCGCATATACAAGCATATAAGTTATTAAATGCCCTTTAATTGCATTTATTATTTTTAACTTCCTTGCAGAGTTCTCTGACCCCAGGAGTTCCAAATGCAAACTACATTCAAAGGGAGAGACAACAATTTGGACACACAATCTCTGAAGACCCCGAAATCCCATATAAGATAGGACGTGCACAGATGAAATTCAACTATTAAAAGATGCCTGCAGATAATTTTATAATATAAGGTGATTATAGCCACAATCATAATGCTTTAAGAAAACACTGAGTATTATTTACTTATGCTTTACGTTAAAAACTATTTTAATTTTGCCATTGATTCTTATCCTTTTATACTTTTAACTTTCCCTTCTCTCCCTTCCTGCCCATGAACACAGAGAAACCTTTCATTTACAATATTCAACTTTATTAATATGAGCAATAAATACTTATCTACAAAATTTGACATAATAATTTTCTACAGACTTATGTATCTTTATAAAGTGCTCAATGAAATGCATAGAAAGTTGGTTGTAACTTGCTTATTGAAAAACTGAAAACCTTTTGCTGTGTGCCATTTGAAAACCAAAAAAGTCATTACAAACGAGATAAGAAAAACTTCTCTCATTAACTAGTTCCCAAAAAACTAAAAACTAATTTACTACAGTAACCTTCTAAAACTGCAGTGGTGCTGCTGGCTTTCCTAAATCAAAAATAGTGACCACCTGCCTACACTCCTCAATCCTCACTTATTCTTAGGCTTTAAAATGTTAATTGTCTTTCAAGTTTGTGTTTGTCTTCTTTGAAGTTCAACAGACCCTCACCCTGTGTCCCTATAAATACCCCTTCCTTTTGTTAATAAAGTTGCCTCATGGTCCATATCTCAATTTAGCCCCCAGCTGTGGCTGGATAAATCTCTCCTGGTAAATTCATTTCTCGTATCTTGCTTCTGGCGGCCAACAACCTTTAGCTACTGGGAAAAAATTAAGGAATTACACCAAATAATAAGCATCTAAGCAATGAATTCTATTAGGAATGTACAATCTGACTATAAATTAATTCATTAAAGGAAATTAAGAATTGCTAAGTGAATTCTGTAAACTGAGTGTTCGAATGAAATGATCCCAGAATGTTTCTCCTTCCCTTCTTTCCTTTCTTTCCTTCTTCTCTACCTCTGTCCCGCTCCTTCAAAAGGTCCTTATTTTATGTAAGCTATGTGCCAAGCACTGGGTAGTTGCTGGGGCACAGAAATGAATCTCAAATAGCTCCTCAGGTTCAGCCAGGTGGAAGAAACAAAAGTTAATTATTATCCAGTGTTATCAGTACAATGATAAAAATGTGTATAAGAAAAAGAAAATCAAAGAATAGTGAAGCCTATGGAGAAGTATGATGATAATGGTAGAAAAGGCCATAAAAAAGGGTATTTCCTAAGCTATCTTAAAAGGTAATTGGGGAGCTGCCACTGCAGCCAGAGCCAGAGTCACCCCCTTCCACGCAGGGTCCCCCCAGGTGAGACACTGGAAGTCACTGGCACCAGTGCAAATTAGTAAACTAAAGTATAGATCTACTCACAATCCATTACCACCAAAGAAAAGACAATTTCAAGAAAACCCAAGGAAGACACTGAAAATTGACATGTATCTCAATGATTTCAAAATCAACATGATAAAAGCACTCCAATAGATAAGAGAAGAATCGGGGGGGAAAAGGTCAATATAATGATAGAATCATTTATGGCACTAAGGGAAGAAGTAGAAAAATATATAAAAGAAAGCTTTTTTATATATATATATGTATAACCTAATCAACAAAGTGAAGAATGAAAATGAATCCATAAAAATGAAACTGAAGGAGATCCAGGATTTGAGAATTGCAATAAATGAGCTCAAAAATGCAGGGAAAAGCCATGGAAGCAGATTAGATAAAATAAAGAATGAATCAACACACTCAAGAATACAGAAATAGAGAGGATTAAGAGAGACAAACCAAGTAAGAAGACTGAAGAAAAGCTCACAGATATGTCAGATTCCTTAAAGAAAAGAAATATAAGATTAATAGGAATCCCAGAAAGAGAGGAAAGAGTCATGGGAACTGAAAAGTTTTTTAATATAATAGATGAGAAATCCCCAAATCTGAAGAAAGAAATGAAAATAAACCTACAGGAAGCAAAAAGGACACCAAACTACTTTAATGAAAAAAAAACAACACACTGAAACACATCATTGTAAAAAGTCCAAGAACCTAAGATAAGGAAAAAAATAATGAGAATGACTAGAGAAAAGAAACAGATAATCTACAAAGGAAAATCCATTAGACTGACCTCAGATTTTTCTGAAGAGACACTCCACGCAAAGAGAGAATGGAGTCACATCTACAAAAAACTCCAAGAAAAAATGCCAGTCAAGAATACTCTACCCTGCAAAGCTATCCTTCCTCTATGAAGGAAAAATTAGAATCTTCTCCAGCAGGCAATGTCTCCAGAAATTTGCTACCACTAAATCCCACTCCAAGAAATTTTGCAGGAGGTCTCAAGATCAAAGTCATAAGAAGAACAAATAAAACAAACCAAAAAAGAAACCAATCAAAACCCCAAAATGACCACTAGGAAACCATTAGAATCTCAAACATCAATAATCACTTTGAATGTCAATGGTCTAAACTAAGCAACTAAAAGACAAAGAGTTGCAGAATGGATCAGAAAAACAGACCCAACATTCTGCTGCCCCCAAGAAACAGATCTGATCTCTAAGGATAAGCAAAGAAGGTTCAGGACTGGAAAACTACATTACAAGCAAATGGCCCCCACAACAAAGCAGGGGTTGTCATTCTTATATCAGACAGAGCAGACTTCAAATTAAGAAAAGTGACAAAAACACAGTCAGTACATAATGGTTAAAGGGCCAATCCACCAAAAAGACATAATAAGCATCAACATATACAAACCTAATGAGGGAGCAACAAAATTCATAAAAGAACCACTAGCAGAACTGAAATCAAATATTTGTGAGAATACATAGGTGCTAGGAGATTTTTAACATGCCACCGTCACCAAAACACAGATCAACAAAACAGAAACTACACAAAGACACAAAAGCTTTAAAAGAAGTTCTAGACCAAATGAACCCAATAGATATATACAGGACACTGCATCCCCAAGGAAAAGAACTTTTTTTTTCAAATGCACATGGTTCATTCTCTAAAATTGGTCATATATTAGGCCACAAGACAAACCTAAACGAATACACAAAGATTAAAATAATACCAACTTTTTTCTCTGATCATAAAGGCATCAAACTAGAAATCAACAATGAAAAGAAAATAAGGAGAGTAAACACTACATGAAGACTGAACAACAGGCTTTTAGAAGATCACTGGGTAAAAGAGGAAATATAGGAAGAAATTAAAATATACATGGAAACAAACGACAAAGACAACACAACATTCTAAAATGTGTGGGATGCAACAAATGCAGTATTAAGAGGAAAGTTCATAACAATACAGACCCAAATAAAAAAAATTGAAACAGCGCAAAGAAATACTCTAATCTCCCAACTTGAGGACATAGAAAAGAACAACAGAAAATCCAAAACCCAGCAGAAGACAATAAATAACAAAAATAAAAGCACAGACTAATGAAATAGAAACCAAAAAGACAACCAGCAAGATAAACAAAACCAAAAGATGGTTCTTTGAAAAAATAAGTAAAATTGATAAGCCCCTTACAAGGCTTACAAAGAAGAGAGAAAACTCAAACAGGATAATAAACAAAAGGGGAGATATTACAACAGACCCAGCAGAAATCCAAAAGATAATTTGAGACTACTATAAACATCTATGCAAACAAATACAAAAACCTGGAAGAGACGGACAAATTCCGAGAACAATACAGCCATCCAAAATTGAACAAAGAAGAAACAGAAAACTTAAACAGGTCAATCACAAGCAGTGAAATTGAGGCAGTCATCAGAACTCTCCCTAAAAACAAAAGACCAGGTCCAGATGGTTTCACAAATGAATTCTACCAAACATTCACAGAGGAACTAACACTGGTACCTTTAAAACTCTTCCAAAAAATTGAGAAAGAAGGAAAGCTACCAAATACCTTTTAAGAAGCAAGCTAATTGCAAAACCAAATAAAGATAGTGCAAAGAAAGAGAACTATAGACCAATCTCCCTAATGAACACAGATGCAAAAATTCTAAACAAAATCCCAGCAAACCACATCCAACATTGCATAAAAGGATTATCCATCATACCAAGTAGGATTCATCCCAGGGGCACAGGGATGGTTCAACATCTGAAAATCAATCAACATAATCCATCATATCAACAAAGAGAAAAACAAAAACCATATGATTATATCAATAGATGTGAAAAGAGCATTCCCTAAAGCTCAGCACACTTTCATGATGAAAACCCTGGGGAAAAAAATGGTATAAAAAGGAATATACCTCAACATAATAAAAGCTATATATATGGCAAACCCACAGCAAATATCATCCTCAATTGTGAAAAACTGAAATCATTTCAATTAAGGTCTGGAACCAGACAAGGATGCCCACTCTCTCCACTCCTTTTCAATACAGTTTTGGACGTCCTAGCTAAGGTAATAAGAAAAGAGAAAGACATAAAAGGAATTCAAATAGGGAAAGAAGAAATAAAGCTATCATTATACATGAATGATATCATACTTTATGTAGAAAACCCAAAAATATCAACAGAAAAGTTAATTGAAATAATAAATCAATTCAGTAAGGTAGCTGGATATAAAATCAACACACAAAAATCAACAACATTCATATATGCAAAGAATCAATCAGAAGAAGAAATTTTAAAGTAACACTCCATTTACCAATGCACCAAAGAAAATTAAATACTTGGGAATAAACTTAACAAAAGAAGTAAAAGACCTATACAAAGAAAAGTATAAAACATTATTAAAAGAAATAGATGATGTTAAAAAATGAAAAGACATTCCCTGTTCATGGATTGGAAGAATCAACATTATCAAGATGACCATACTACCAAAGGCAATCAACATTATCAAGATGACCATACTACCAAAGGCAATCTACAGATTCAATGCAATTCCAAAAAAGATCCCAAGAACATATTTTAGAGAGATAGAACAAAAATTACTGAAATTCATATGGAACAACAAAAGACCCCAATAGCCAAAACCCTCTTGACAAACAGAAGAGAGAATGGAGATATAACTATTCCAGACTTCAAACTATACTACAAAGCCATAATAATTAAAACACCATGTTACTGGTACAAAAACAGACAAACAGACCAATGGATCAGAATTGAATACCCAGAAAAAAAATCCACACATATATGGTCAACTAATCTTTGACAAAGGGGCAAAAAATATACACTAGAATAAGGACAGCCTCTTCATTAAATGGTACTGGGAGAACTGCATCAAGACATGTAAAAAAATGGACCAGGACAACACCCTCACACCTTGTACAAAAATCAACTCAAAATGAATTTTAAGACTCGGACGTGAGACCTGAAACCATAAGATACATAGAGGAAAACCTGGGCAAAACCCTTCATGAATTTCACCTCAGAAATCCATTTCTGGAAACAACTACAGCTGGCAAAAAATGAAGGAAAACATAAACACCTGGGGCTACATCAAACTAAAAAGTTTCTGTTCAGCAAAAGAGACAATAAAACAAAAAGAAACCCAACCGACTGGGAGAAAATTTTTGCCCCCCAGACAAGTGACAAGAGTCTGTTAACAAATATCCACAAAGAGCTCCTACAACTCAACAAAAACAAAGCAAAAAATACGGTGAAGAACTAAAAAGACACTTCACCAAAGAGGAGATACAGATGGCTAATAGGCATATGAAAGAATGTGCCACACCACTAATAATCAGGGAAATGCAAATTAAAACCACACTGAGATACCATCTTACACCAGTAAGAATGGCCCGTATAAATTAAATGGACAAGTGTTGGTGTGGATGTGGAGAAAAAGGAACACTTTTACACTGCTAGTGGGAGTGCAAACTGGTCCACCTGAAACTGGGTGCCCCTACCCTCCCCACCCCGGGTTGTGGCAGTTAACAAGTTGCTCTTCCATCATTAGGCGGTGGCAGTTAGCCCCGCCCCCCTTAAGGTGCTCCTCCCTCACTGGCCCGGGCAGTTAGTTCCACCCCATTTTGGTGTGGCAGTTAAAACTGCCAGAAGGGGCAGTTGGAAAAAAATGGAGTTGAACCAGAAGCAGGGGATTAAAAAGGCAAGGAGCAGAAACTAGGGGAGACAGAGACCGTTTTGGGAGGAAAGAGGACTTTTAAAGAGAGAGAGAGAACCTATGGGAGAGGAGAGAAGAGACTGGCAGGCGGGTAAGAGGACCCCGAGTGACCAGGCTGGGCAGAAGCCCCCTGGAAGAGTGAGCTGGAGGTGACAAGGAGCCATGGTATCTGGCAGAAGTGTGGCCATTGTGGAGAGTATGGCACTGTAGCAAGGTGTTATGGAAAGCTGGTACCTAGAGATGGCCAGAGATTTGGAAAGCTGATTTCTGCATCAGCTACTGTGGAAGTTTGAACAGCCTTGGAGAAGTAGAGCAGCGTGGAATACTGGAAAGAAAAGAAGAAAAGAGAGGACACTGGAGAGGACACCGGAGACACTTTTTTGCGAAAGTGCCTACCTCTGAGGTTCAGAGGGGCAAAAAAACCATCATTGGACTGTGCCTTTGGGACCTTTGGGACTGAGAATGGCGACTGGGGTAAGATAACTGCCATGTGTGGCTTTAAGGATGTTTTGTTTTCCCCCTTGATAATAAAATACCTTGTTATTTCAAGTAATCTTTTACATCTGAAATCAGATGGTCACAGCACTGAGGGGTAACGGGGAAATATACACTCTGAAATATTGCTTGTAAAAGTTTCATATAAATAACGGAGATTTTCAAGTATGATCAGCTTATCTGTACAGTCAGAATCTTTACCTTTATAAAGCAAAGTTCAGAAAAATTCACAAAGGTAGTACCTCCTTTTCAATGATTCAGTATTAGATCATATCCACTCTGAGTAATAATCCAATCAGCAGTGCCCTTTGATAAATATTAAGGCCACACTGGTATCTTGCAGGTATTTAAAATACCTTTCACTTCAAATACACATGAAAATAATAAACCAGTTTGGTAAGGTAGCTGGATACAAAATCAACACACAGAAGTCAGTAGTTTTCCTATATGCAAAAAGTCAAATAGAAGAGGAAGAAATCAGAAAAACCATCCCATTTACCATCACACCAAAAAAATTAAATATTTGGGAATAAACCTAACAAAAAACGTGAAAGAATTATACAAAGAAAATTTTAAAACACTCCTAAAAGAGATAGAAGAAGACGTAAGGAAATGGAAAGACATTCCCTGTTCATGGATTGGAAGAATTAATATTATCAAAATGACCATCTTACCAAAGACAATATATAGATTCAATGCAATCCCAATAAAAATCCCAATGACATTTTTTTAAAGAGATAGAACAAAAATTACTGAAATTCATATGGAATAGCAAAAGACCTCGGATATCCAAAAGCCTCCTTACCAGAAAAAAAGAGAATAGAGGTATTACAATTCCAAACTTTAAACTGTACTACAAAGCCATAATAATTAAAACAGCATGGTATTGGTACGAAAACAGACAGTCATATCAATGGAACAGAATTGAGTGCCCTGAAATAAAACCACACATATATAGTCAACTAATCTTCGATAAAGGTGTGAAAAACTTACCTTGGAACAAGGATAGCCTCTTCAATAAATGGTGCTGGGAAAATTGGACTAAGACATGCAAAAAAATGGACCAAGAAATCTCCCGTACTCCATGTACAAAAATAAACTCAAAATGGATAAGAGACTTAGAGGTCATACCTGAAACCATAGCATACATTGAGGAAAACTTGGGCAAAACTCTCCATGAACTACAGTTCAGAAATCCCTTTCTGGAAACATCTACAGATGGCAAAAAATGAAGGAAAACATAAACAGATGGGACTACATCAAACTAAAAAGCTTCTGTACAGCAAAAGAGACAACAGAAAAAACTAAAAGATGCCCAACCGAATGGGAAAAAATCTTTGCCCTCCACATGAGTGACAAGGGTTTATTAACGAAGATCCACAAGGAATTAACACAACTAAACACAAGCAAAACAAAAAGCCCAATCAAAAAATGGGGAGAAGAACTAAAAAGACACTTTTCCAAAGAGGAAATACAAATGGCCAACAGGCACATGAAAAACTGCTCAACTTCGCAGTTTTTAAGAGAAAAGCAAATCAAAACAACAAATGAGATACCACCTTACACCAGTAAGAATGGCCCACATCCAAAGAACAGACAACAAGAATTGCTGGTGAGGTTGTGGAGAGAAAGGAACACTACTACACTGTTGGTGGGAATGTAAACTAGTCCAACCACTATGGAAAGCTGTATGGAGGACCCTCAAGTTAATGAGAGAAAGGAACACTACTACACTGTTGGTGGGAATGTAAACTAGTCCAACCACTATGGAAAGCTGTATGGAGGACCCTCAAGTTAATGAAAATGGAATTACCATTTGACCCAGCAATTGCTCTCTTGGGAATCTACCCAAAAGAGACCTCAATGTGGGTACAAAGGGACACCTGTGCTCGGATGTTTACTGCAGCACAATTTATAAT
>PVHY01009047.1:0-35432 GCA_004024945.1 Uropsilus gracilis
AAAAAAAAAAAAAAAAAAAGTTTCATCTGTTGATGTTGTGTCCCACACATCATTCCCTGAGACAAAGATATTCATGCTACTTAAGAAAGTGCAGCAATTAGCTTTCCAAATGCCTATTGAGACACAGATCCAGGTTCCCCTATCCCCCACCACCCCACCCCACCAAGGGTCAGGCTAGGCAAATAAAATAGGAAACCTCAAGAAAGAACAAGGACTAGAAAAATAAACTTCAAAAGGGATTTTCTCCAGACCAGACATGGGGGTCCCAGTGAACACACATCTGGAATCTAAGGAAGATGAGGCATTAACAGGATATTAGCATCAGACAAGACGTTTCCAGAGCAAAGAGAACAAAGGATGTTCCTCCCTTCTGACTTCAGCCAACCACAAAAAAACTGATAGGACTTTAGAATAATTGCAGGAAAGGTACATAAACATGTCCACTAGGAGAATCCACTTTGGGTGTCTCTCTGGAACTCTTCCAGGGAGTCCTATGTTTCTATCTCCTTTTATTTCTTACCTGTCCCTTTATATAAACTTGCCTCTTTCAACTTACTCACCAAAGTTGTCAAGGTTCCTTCTGCAACTTCCTCAGGCAAGAAACTCAGTAAAATTACAGCAACACTGATAGCAGGCAATTAGGGAAATGAGAACTGTACCTGGCCATGACAGGGAACAGGAATCATACCTGGCCAGTTGCTCCAAGTATGGAGGCTGGCAATCAGGAAATGAAGACACCCAGGCTGGCAAGAAGTAGGATTATTAGTACCAGTACTGACTCAGTGGATTCATACCAAAAGGCTGAGTACCCTAACAGGGAGTTAAGGGTTTATATATACTTTACATGTACTGGTCTTCCTGTTGGGCTATCATTGATGATAGTACATGACCTGGCATGGCAAAGATAAAATGGGGAAGATGCTAGGAGAAACTTGGCTGCATACCAGTAAACTGAGCTATTAAGTCATGAGTTGTTTATCTAGAACCCTAGGTTGTATTTCTCAGGTTACTGTGCTTCAGCATATTTTAGGTTATCATGCTTCATTTGGTCATCATACTTCAAGCATGCTCATATTTAATGATCATTTAGGCACTCTATTTTTCAAAAGTAATAATTTGGTTTAACTTTATTAAGATTCAAGATATAGTAAACTACACATGTTACAGGAAAATTGCTAGTCAATGTTTCCCAGATGAAGATGCATTATTACGAATAGAATGTTCCAGTACTTAAAATAGCACCAGTCTCACTCAAGTCATCTCAGTCTCTAAGAGCATTTAATGTCCCCAGTCCCTACCCATTTCCCCCATCTCAAAATCCCCTTGTCCTTTTCCCTACACGCTCTTATCAGAGCCCTCAGAATATTTACTGATGTCCACCAGATTTTTAAGGTGTTTTACATTGTGAAATTATCTTCTATGCAGCTATCCTTTTTCTCCTTAAACATAGCTCTTACTATTCTTATTAATTTATTTTAATTCTTTTAAATTGATTACATCCATCCATCCATCCATCCATCCATCCATCCATCCATCCATCCATCCATCCATCCATCTATCTATCTATCTATCTATCTATCTATCTATCTATCTATCTATCTATCTATCTATCTATCTATCTATCTATCTATCTATCTATCTATCTATCTATAACATTGTTGTCTACTCCAAGGTTCTCCCACCACTTTGTCACCCATGAACCATCATTTTAATCTCTTGTGCCTTCCCTCCCTCCTTCTTGCTCTATATTTCAGTTCTGTTGACAATTTTAAATTTTACTTGTCCTTTTGTTTGTTTGTTTTCCCTGTATCCCACATAGAGGTGAACTCACCCAGCATTTCTCTTTACCTTTCTGTCTTATTTCTGCCAATGTAACTCCTTCTAGGTCTATCCATGTTATCACAAATGCATCAAATTTATCTTTTTGATGGCAGAATAGTATTCTATCATGTACATAAACCAAAATTTTCTGTTCCATTCATCTTTTTTTGGGCAATTGGGTCATTTCCATATCCTGTATATTGTAAATAGTACTGCAATAAACATCCAAGTACAGGTGTCCTTTGAATTAGTATTTTTGTTTCCTTTGGGTAGATTCCCAGAAGTGGGATTGTTGGATTGAATGTTAGTTTCATTGTTTTTAGTAATATATATACACATATTTAGTAATATATATATATTTCACATCATTTTAATCCCTGGGGTCACTCACCACCTCCCCTCCCTGGCCACTCCAGCTGGTCCTCCTCCATTCCCATTGTGTACTTTTGTTTGGTTGTTGATGTTAGTGAAACCATTCAGTTTCTGTCTTTTTCTTCCTGACTTCATTCTGCTAATATGATCTCTTCTAGGTACATCCATATTACCATAAATTCATCAAATTTGTCATTTTTAATTGATGAGTAATATTCCATAGTGTGTCTATACCACATCTTTTTCATCCATTAATCTGCTTTGGGACGTTTGGGTTGTTTCCATGTCCTTGCAGTTGTTTCCATGTCCATGTCCTACAGTAAACATCTGAACACAGATGTCCCTTTGTACCCACATTGAAGTCTCCTTTGAATAGATTCCCAGAAAAGTGATTGCTGGGTCAAATTGTAGTCCATTTTCATTACTTTGAGGGTCCTCCACACTGCAGTTTACATTCCCACCAGCAGTCTAAGAGTGTTCCCTTCTCTCCACATCCACACCAGCACTTGTGTGGGCCATTTTTATTGGTGTAAGGTGGTATCTCATTGTGCATTTCCTTAATTGCTAATGACATTGAGCAATTTTTCATGTGCCCGTTGGCCATTTGTATTTCCTCTTTGGAGAAGAGTCTTTTTAGTTCTTCTCCCCATTTTTTGATTGGACTTCTTGTTTAGTTTTTGTTTAGTTGTGTAAGTTCCTTGTGAATCTTTATTAAACCCTTATCACTCTTGTGGAGGGCAAAATTTTTTCCCATTTGATTGGGCCTCTTTTAGTTTTTTCTGTTGTTTCTTTTGCTGTACAGAAGCTTTCTAGTTTGATGTAGTCCCATTTGTTTATGTTTTCCTTCATTTTTTTTTTTTTTTAACATTTGTAGATGTTTCCAGAAAGGGATTTCTGAATTGCAATTCATGGAGGGTTTTGCCCAAGTTTTTCTCTATGTATGTTATGGTTTCAGGTCTGACATCTAAATCTTTTAACCATTTTGAGTTGGTTTTTGTATGTGGTGTGAGTATGTTGTCTTGGTCCATATTTTTGCAGGTCTTAGTACAATTTTCCCAGCACAATTTACTGAAGGGGCAATCTTTGTTCCATTGTAAATTTTTCCTTTCTTTGTCAAAGATTAGTTGACTATATATATATAGATATATAGATATATGTTGTTTTATTTCTGGGCACTCAATTCTGTTCCATCGATCTGATTAGTCTGTTGTTGTACCAGTACCATGTTGTTTTAATTATTATGACTTTGTAGTATAACTTGAAGTCTGGGATAGTTAGGCCTCCATTCTCTCTTTTTTTTTGGCCAGGAGGTGTTTTGATATTTGAAGTCTTTTGCTATTTCTTATGAATTTCTGTGATTTTTATTCTCTCTTTTAAAAATATCATATGAAATTTTATAGGGATTGCATAGAATCTGTAGTTTGCTTTTGGAAGGATGGCCATTTTGATGATGTTAATTCTTCCAATCCATGAGCAGAGAATGTCTTTTCATTTCCTTATGTCTTCTCTATCCCTTTTAGCAGTGTTTTAAAGTTTTCTTTGTATAGTTCTTTCATGTGCTTTGTTAGGTTTATTCCCAGGTATTTAATTGCTTTTGGTGTGATGGTAAATGGGATGGATTTTTTAATTTCTTCTTGTTTTTTTGCATATAGGAAGGCTACTGACTTCTGTGTGTTGATTTGTAACCGGCTACACTGAAGTGAATGGTAGTTTCAGGCTCCTGCACACAGATATTTTTTTCATAAATATATTACCTCACTTTGCCTTCATAGCATACCTGTGATTTGGATTCCTTATTTATTTATTTATTTATTTATTTATTTATTTATTTATTTATTTATTCGAGATTGTGTTTTATCCAACCAAATGTCTTTATAATGGTGAATATGATCCTTGTATTGGTGTTTTTACACCTATATTGAAGTATGATAATCAGGTGAAGCATGATAAACTGAAGTATGCTGAAGCATAGTAACCTAAGATATATAGCCTAGGGAATCTAGATAAACAACCCATGACTTACTGACTCAGTTTATGGTTTGCAGCACAGTTCCTCCTAGAATTTTCCTCATTCTATCTGCCATGACAGGTCATACGCTGCCAACACAGAGATAACCCACACAGAAGACAATTATATGTAAAATGTATATAAACCCTTAGCTCCCTGTTAGGGGTACTCAGCTTTTAGATATGAATCCACTGATCAATTCCTGTACTGATAAACCTGCGTCTTGTCAGCCATGGTGTCCTCGTTCCCTGATTGCCTTGGCCGGGTATGGTCCTCATACCCTGATTTCCTGCTTTCAATATCACTGAAATCAATGTACAAGTTCCTTATTTTCTTGTTATCAGATTTCAATAACAAGTATTTACTATCCCCTGTCTCCTGGATGCACCCCTCAGTCAACAGGCATTTAATTTTTTTTTAATTATCTTTTTATCTTGTCTCAACTCTAGAACAAATAAGACAAAGCTAACTATCTTGGCCTTTGAAAATTGAAAAACAAAACGTCATTATTTAAAATAATATATGTTGGTCTAGAGTTCATGTATAGAAATAATTTATTGGTAGCATTTCCAATATATTCAGTAGTTATTTGCATATACATTATCAATGTAAAGTTGAAACTGAAAAATGCATATTGTACCAGAAAATCCCATTTGATCTAATTTATCAAACTAAGTAAGAGTTATGCTTTATAATTTTCATAACCATTTAAAGTCCAGTCTTTGTTTTTATTGTTCTAAATTGCTTTTCTATAAATAATTCTCTCAAATTCCCTCCATCTTGTTGAAAATGACTATACTTCATCTTTCCCTGTTGCTCTTTATAAAGTACTCCATGGTGTGAATATACTACAACTTCTTGATCCAAATATCAGTGGATTTGGGGGGGTTTTCCATGCCTGAACAATTGCAAATAATGCTGCAACATATAATGTGGAGCAAGTGGATTTTTGTGCTGATGGTTTCATATTCTTTGGGTATATGTCTAAGTAAGATTGTTAGTTTGTAAGGTGTTTGCAATTTTGTCTTTTTAACCAACTAAACCATGGAGGCAAATAATTTTAGTACTTCTAAGATAAATCCAGATTGTTTTCCATAATGGTTGTTTCACTTCACAGTCCTACTAGCAGTGTAGTAGGGTTCCTTTTGCTTTTCATACTCTCCAACACTGTTGGAAAACCTTTCCAGATGAGCCATTCCCATTTTTAATTGATGATTAATATTCCATTGTGTATATATACAACATCTTTTTCATCCATTTATCTGATTTGTACTGCTCATTTATTAATTTAATTATTCTTTTATTACTGAATTGTATTTTTCTTTATATATCTTGAATATTAATCCCTTTTAGCTATATAGTATATGAATATTTCCTGGCATTCACTAGGGTGTCTTTTTAATCATCTTGTGTTTTCTTTAGTGGTATAAAAGCTTTTTAACTGGTGCCAATCCCAATAGTTTAATTCCCTTTTAGTTCCATTGCTGTAGGGGTCAGTTCACCAAAAACATCTTTATTGTTTATGTCATTGAATATATTGTCAATACTTTCTTTTATATATTTTATAGTTACAGATTTTATATCTAAATATTTAATCTTGGAGTTTATTTTTTGTGTATAGGGTTAGCAAGTGTTCCAACTTTTTATAGGACTTTCCAATTCTCTCAGTACCACTTATTAAAGAGACTCTCCTTTCTACATTGTATGACTATAGGTGCTTTATTATAAACCAGGTGCCATATATGAATTATTACTGGCCAACAATTTCATTGATCTACCTATTTTTGTGTCAATAGCATATTGTTTTTGTACTGTTTCTCTATAATGGAGTTTGAAGTCCAGAAAAGTTGAGATCTCTGTTTCTATCCTTTTTTTTCAGGGCTCTTTTGCAATTCAAGGTCTTTTGTGGTTCATAAAATTTTCAATATTTTTTAT
The DNA here is from genome assembly GCA_004024945.1 of Uropsilus gracilis. Classification (NCBI taxonomy): domain Eukaryota; kingdom Metazoa; phylum Chordata; class Mammalia; order Eulipotyphla; family Talpidae; genus Uropsilus; species Uropsilus gracilis. The sequence goes on from PVHY01009047.1 coordinate 6,137, forward strand.
TCAATTTATTTGAAAAATAGTGCTAGTATTTTGATAGGTGCTGTGTTAGATTAATATCACTTTAGGTAAGATAATCATTTTGATTATATTCAATCTCCCCAGTCCTCAGCATGGGACATCTTTCTGTCTCCTTCTGCCACTTTCTAAATCATTTAACATCTTATAATTCTTATTCTTTTGGTATTTTACCTCTTTCAGTTAATTCTGAGGAAATTAAAATTTCTTGTTAAGCAATTGTAAGTTCTCCTATCTCTTAATTTCCTTATTTCTTTTATCTCTTGTTTTTATATAAAAAAACTAAAGATTTTGCATATTGATTTTATAATCACACACCTCAGTTTTTGTCTATCTGGAGTTTTATTCTTCCATTCTGCCTTTTTGTGCTTTAAATACTTTGCACTAATTATTTGAAGAGTTTCAATTTTTGTATTTATTTCATGTCAAGAAACAGGACATTCTTGGCATCTCTTTTTAGAGAAAATTTATAGTTGTTGCATCTATAAATTTCTAGGAGATCTAGAAGATGGTCTCCAGCAAGAGTTTTAAGGAAAAAACACATAAATATAGTAACAACGAAGAACCAATGAAGTTGTTTTATATAAAAGAATTGGAAAAGTGTTACTAGTAAACATGCGCTAATGAAATATTCATAGAGACAGCTGTTCTAAGGACAAAGATCTGTTTCAAATTAAGGGATTATATTCATGCATGCAGTTCAATGGAACTTGTACCTTAAAGAACTAAAGAAACTAAACTACAATGAGATTCTGTTAACTAAGGAAAAAAATCCAAAAAGCTCCAGGAAATTAATGGATCAAGAATATCTATGTTAAGTGCATTGGTGACCAGAAAACTATAAGGATGTCTAATATGCAACATGGATGAATGAAGATATTCTCTACTAAATTTGCCTCTAAATTTTCACCATAGTCCTCTCCCAGAACAGTTTCTAGCTTCAGGTCTTAGCTCAGCTTGGAAAGACAAATCCTGTTGTGCTGTCTGCTGTAAATACATTGCGTATAACCTTTCATTGTGTAGAAGAACTTCACAACCATATTCAAACTTTCTTAAAGCTTCTACACCTTCATGTATCCTTGATATAATATATATTCCCTTAATTAAACTGTAACAGAAACTCTTTGGAGAGGTAAGATGTTGTATATGAAAAAACCATCAGAGATCCTGAAAATACAATTCTATTTTGTATCCTGCAACACGCTGGCACAGTGACCATATATGCTGCCAAATTATCTGTTCAAGGGGCAGAGTTGTCCTGGGGTTTGGCAGAGGGAGATAACTCCCTGGGGATATGAAGATGAATTATAGTTTTCAGGTGGCAGCTGACATGCTCATTCAGACTTGTCAAACGAGATGATGGAAAATACATGGATACATTCAAGCAGATCTCTCTGTGGCCAGTGTCTTAATGGTGTCTTTATATCCAGTCTCTAATTATAGGCTTTGAAATCTAAAGACCACTTGTTTTTCAGTGCACAGAGAGCAGACCAGTCTTGGGGAACTGACCCCATGAAATAAAGTCGCCAAAGATATATATATATAATGTTACAGTGAAAGATGTGCCATCTTCTTTCCAAGGATCAAAATTTCCAAGGACCAAAATTGGGACAATGTATAAACTCACTCTTCTTCATGTAAGATATACAAGGAAATAAATTAGGTGTCAGGATATTTCTTAGTAGGCAAAATAAAAACTTGCTGCAAGAAACCTGAGAGCCAACAGGAATATTTGATTTCATTACTGGCAAAGCCTGGTAACAAAGGTTACTTCTTTGATCAGAATCCTCTGAATGATACAATCTCTCTGCCACTTGGATAATGTTAATGGATAATGTTAATTGATCTTCCAGTTTTCCTCTTTTATGGACTTCATGTGGGGTAACACTACAAAAAATAACCTCAAACAAACTAAAAATTTTACATCTATTTATGCAATATTAATTTTAAACATATTTATTGCAAATACCATCTTTCCTACCCCCCAAAACAGCTAATACTGTCAATCAAAATCACAATATTTGGTGATAAGCTAGGAACAGTTGAATGATAGGGTGGCTTATAAAATACTTCTCTGGGCTAAAGGAAGAACATATTTTTTAATTGCTTAGGAGAACTAGGAGGGGGAACCATAACATTGAGACAGCCAATTTGTTTGCAGTGGAGGGATAGACAGTCAGATCCAAGGAATGATGTATCTTTTGGGTTTGAAGCCATATATTCCCACTTCTTTGATGCTCATAAGTGCTGCAGAGACTGCAATTTGTATCCCCTCACATTCCTGTTGAAACTCTGAAGTAATGGTGTTTGGAAGTAGGACCTTAGGAGGTACTTGGGTTTTGATCAAGTCCTAAGGATGGTGTTCCTGGTGCAGAGGAGTCCTTATATGAGGCCAGGACCGCTCGGACTCTCTGAACACTAAGAAAAACTCATGTGAGCACACAGCAAGATGGAAACTGCCTACAAACCAAGAAAGGGCACCAGAACAAAGCCTCCCTTGCCAGTACCATGCTTTTGGACTCATCAGCCTCTAGAACTGTGAGAAATGAATTTTTATTGTTTAAGTTCCCAGTTTATGGTGTTTGGTTATGGCGGCTCAGACTGAGACAAATACCATCTGCACAGCATAGTCTCTGTCAAGCTATACCTTCCCTGAGTGGTTTTTGCAGTGTTTTGCTGGCCCTTTTGCAACAAGCAAATCCATTCTTAGCCACTATTCCTTGGCATGATGAGTGGGGGGAGGGTAATGTTTAGACCTATCAATAAGTAACTGCAAGTCTTTTTAATCGCATCTTGGGAGTCTTCCAAGAAATAGCATAAATGCCTTGGGTTCATTTATAGGTCATAATTTGTAATTTGTCTCCAAGGTTTTTAAAAAGAAGTATGTATTTATATTCAGATTGATGGTCCAGCAACCTTAACCCAGACTAAATAGGTTTGGGACAATATACAAGGCTACTAAAATTCCTGTGGTGGATGTATTTCCTGAAAGCTTCTTTGAGCTCACCACTCTCAGGGGCTTCACAAAGTAAATTACTGACTCTAAGAAAATTCATAAAAAGACAAGACCACAGACATATCTGTGGGAACCTGTGCTATAATGGAAGTGAGAAATTGCTCTTCCTACCATCCCATGACATGTTTCACCCATGTTTGTTTTCTAAAATGTGCCAGGCACCCAATATGGTCCTAGTTTAATATTCAAAACAAATCTCTGCAGTCAGTATTATTAGACCTACTTTACACTTTGGAATATCCAGCTTGAAAGATGTTCATTAAATTTCCAAAGATTATACATCTAGTTCATAGTAGAGTCAAGAAGAGAACTCATAGTCCTTGTATTTCTTTTTTTCTTTCTTTCTTTCTTCCTTTTTTTTTTTTTTTTTTTTTTTGAGACCAGGTCTCGCAATTTGCCCCTGGAACCTCAGGCTCACGTTGCCCGGGGTACCACAGACACAAGCAATCCCCAGCCTCAGCTTCACAGGTAGCTGGGATTACAGGTGCACACCACCATGCCCAGCTTTTTTTTGGGACTAGGTCTCGCCGTGTTGCGCCAAGTGGGACTTGAACCGCGATCCCTGTCCTCAGCTGCTTCATAGGCTGAAGCTTACAGGCACAAGTCACGTGCCCGGCTCTTCTATTTCATTTTCATTCTCTTTTCACCAAGTTCATCTGCTTCTTAAATCAGCCAAAGATTTGAAATATTATCAAAATAACCAATAGTGGGTAATTAGTAAAAAGTAAAAAAAGTAAAATGTGTTTAGTCTAAGAGTTATCCCAGCACCAGAGATGAATAAAAAATCTTCTCAAACACCTGGCACTGCTTGAAAAGACCCTTATAAAAAGGGTAGAAGACATTTTGATGAAATGAGGCTATTGCAGTGCCCAAGGAAACCCAGCAAGCAGTCCTAAAAAAATTGCATAATCCTTCCCTAAAACCTCAAATCTGTAGCTGAGCCTAACAGGAGGTTAAAGCAGGTCTTTATATCAATCTCCAAAGACCACTCTCAACTTTTTTAATTTCTCAAAGTTTTCTCAGCTATGCTGAGGCTCTTGGTGTGTGGCTAATAAATTAGAGCACATGCTGTTGACATCTTTTTTGGAGATTTGTGACTGGCTTACTGCAAGCCCCTCATTAGTATGACTCTCTCAGAATTCCTTCATCCCAACATTATGTCAAAACAAGAATGCATAATACTCACTCAGGGACTCCTTTTCAAATGCATGGAAACATCTTGGCCTATGGACAGTTCATAGGGAAACTCTTAAGGATGAGCAAGTAAATCAAAGATGTTTTTAACTTTTTGACATTTATGCACAAAATATAGCATTCATGCACAAAAATTCATGAAGCTGACTTTTCACATCTAAGTCTGTGACTTTCAGGGGAGCAGGGTTACTGCACAAAAGACTATAGTGGAGGACAGTGACGGGTGCTCAGTGGTGACTACACATGAATGGGGATTCCTATGTTCCTACACTGTCAATACACTGGCAAGAATGTGGAAAAGCATTTCTTCAAAAACAATCAATCATTCAATTAATAAATGGAAAAAATAAATAAAAATGTAATGTAGATCTGAATGTAGATCATTTCTCTGTCGTTCTTTTCTCTAGCTCACATCCACACTGCCTCCCTTTTTCTCTTCGCCCACCAACACCTCTCTACACCTTGAGAAGTAATCTTCCACCTTTTGAAAGAGCAGTGCATAGATTACAAAAGAAATTCCATAAGATCAGTAACATGAAGTTTTTCAGCACAATTTCCTTGTAAACTCTGCAAAAATATGTCTGATTATGAAGTCCCACTTTGATTTTTCTTTTATGATTTCACCCATGTAACTCAGACTTTGCAGGCTCTTTACCTGCTAATGAACAACTCCCTCTGCCTCCAATAATCCCTCCCCTGCCAATTGTATTGCTAGGAATCTGTATTGTGAGTTCCTGGTGAATATTCACAAATAAAACATATTAATCACCAGAATATATTCACCATCACCTCTTTATGATGTCCAGTTCATAAAGTCTACTGCAACCAAGACCCAAGGAGGAACCTCACTCAGTGGGAACCACCATCTTCCACCTGATTAGCAGATTTTTGGGAAAATATTTCTGCTCCATTTTCAGTCCACGTGTAGTCTTCAGAGAAGCCCTCACATCTCAGATATAGAGTGGGTACATAACTCAGGCCTGGTGAATAGAAGTCCCCATCCCTCTTAAAATAGTGATTGCTTCAGTGACTTACCTACAATGAGAACCACACAAGTGAGTTTTCCTGGAATGATTGGGGCAGTAATGTTCTTTTTCTTTGGGGATAATTAGGTATAAAGAAAATATACATCTGAGTTACTGACAACTTATCTTTGCTACCACACTAGTGAAAATAAGCTAAAGAAGAAAAGAGTCTAAATAATAAGCTAAAGAAGAAAAAAGCTAAAGAGTCAAACAGAGAAAAAGAGACAAGCCAAAGATATTTTTTTAATCCCGGATCTTGCCATACCTGAAGGCCTTCAACTTCCCAATTATTGATAGATCTTTTTTCTCCCTTAAATTACTTTGTCATTTACAACAAAAATAGTCCTGAATAATACACATAAATAGTTGTCTCACTTTGGATTTTTAAAGTTTGAACTCTACTACAAAACACTTTCTAATATCTACAACTTTAATAGAGATGAAATTTATTATTTTTCAAGTTCAAAATAACTTCCTCAAATGTCTTTTTCACCCAAAAGACTTTCCATTCTTTGAGGATCTGCTCCAGATGAAGACTCTTCCTTTCTGAGTCTGACTGTACTTCGATTTGCTAAATTGCTTTGAAATCTCAGAATACTAGGAGAGAGAAAAAAAATGGGCAGAGGGTTTCACGTGCCCTTTTCTTCCATATTATATATAATATCCAATAATCTCTGTATCACCTTCTTAACATTCATCACACTGCCTGGAGGTACAAAATGTCAATTATTCAGGCAGTCTGAATCCCAAGCTGGATAGCTCATTCATGCTGGGGACAAATAACATTGAGTGGAGTGTCTAAAGCCCATAGTCAAGCTTCTATAGGAAATTTCTGAGTCATTTCTCCAGCATGGTGAAAGAGGTGTGTTGACCTTTTATTATATTCCCTGAGATTGAAAACAGAAGATAAATTCTACTCATAAACTTTCTTAAATTTAATCCCACAGAAACCTTGTTTGGTTGAAGTCCTCATTAGGGGAATCCAATTTGATCTTATACAAAGGGACTCACTTCCCTTAAATATATTAAGGCAGCCATTCTCAGTGCCCCTGAGAACTATCTAGGGCATGTTATCATTGTTTTTAATACTTTCAAAAATAATGCTTTCAAATTGATGGCTCTTAATATTTGGGGAGGGAGATGATTTTTTTTTGAGTGTTTGTTTACTTTATTTCCAAATAAAATTACACTTGCAAGAAATTGTGAAAACAGTAGCATTCTCTTGTACCTTTCACCAGCTTCTTCAATTAAACAACCAGGAATCTGACATCAGTACAATACTATAAACTACAAATCTATTCATTTCCACCAGCTATTATATGTACTCATTTCACCTAGGGCACTTTTGAAAAACAGAGATGTCTGTTCCCTCTTTAGATTCTGATTCAGTTGGTCTGGGGTGGAGTCTGGACATAAATATTTTATAAAAATTCCCTCATCCTTGGGGACCACTGAATTAAAGTGAAACATAGGTTCCATAAAGGGAGTTAACAAAATTCCTAAGCAAAGGATGGTATTAGGATGTGTTACTTATTTTCCCTCAGAGTGACCTGACAGATATTTTACAAAACATGCAGCAATATTTGTTTGACTTTATACTTTGCATAATATAAGGGTAATGATAATAAGTTAATGATCTACGTCTTCTGGAAAAGCAAACAATCATTAAGTAGCAGTATGATTTGATATTCAAACCTCCAAGGTGTGAGTGGATAGACCAGAAATTGAAAGTAAACTAGACTCTACCCTGAGAATCTGAAATAGTGCAAACAAGAGCTGGTATTGCACTTTCACCACAGAACCTGGGCACCAGGAACAGCTACAGAGAAAAGCTGCCTAAGTTTCTACCCAATTTCTAGATCCTGGTGCAGGCCTTCCTCTTGCCTTTGGGTTCCATTTGACACTGTTCATCCTTTTAAGAAAATCACGTTTCGTTTAAGTTTCATAAAGTTGGTGTCTAGTGCTTAAGTCAAAGAACACAAACGAACATATGGTATCTCCCAAAAGCTGATTTGATCACCACTTTTGAAACATACCTTTCAGTCTACTCTTCCGTGCCTTTGTTCAAGTTATTCTGGTTTGAAACTCAGTCACAGGAGTAGTGGAGGGAGAAAAGACATGTTCATTCATCTCTGATTTCTTAAAGTCAAGTGTAGTGTTAGAAATAACATTTAACTATGGAGGTGAACAGAATAATGGCTTCCCAAATATGTCCACATCCAAAGTTCCAGATCTGTGAAAGTGGCAACTAACATGGCCAGGACATCATAAATCGATTAAGGATCTTGAGGTGGAAAGGTGATCTGGGGTTGTCTGGGTAGCCCCTGTGTAATTAAAACAGGGTAAAAGAAAAAAAAAAGACTTTTTGACTTAAACATGAAACAATCTTGGCCTGCTACTTTCTACGAAGCAGGCTCCAAGCAGTTTACATTAGCGTAATTTACCTTTAGCTTGAACTAGACACACCTATGCCTGCTTCTCTCCCTAGGAAGCAGGCTACAAGCTGTTCATTAGCATTTTCACTGTTAACCTTCCATTGGTATACAAAAATAAGCTACCAGCTTCTCTCAGCTCTCTTCCCCTCTTTCAGAATTAAAAGAGAAAAACTTAGAAACGCAGTTTAAACTTTAAACTAGTTTGCCTCAATTTTACCCTCTTTTAAACTCTCATGGGTTCTTTCCACCATGTCCATCCTTCTCAACCAAAATACCAAAGTCAAAGCAAGACTATCAGTGCAGACTAATTTATTTCTAACAAAGTGATTTCCTAATTACTACAAAAGAAACATGTAAGTAACACTCCAATTACTTTAACATTGTCCAAAACCTTTCTCAACATTGTCCAAAGGCCTTTCCCAGATTGCCCCAAAATCCTCAGTCTCTCAGTCTTGATCATCTCACCAAAATCAGCTAGTTAGAGTTCATCTCCACGTGTTTGAAGACATCTTCCTTTGGCGTGCTCTTTTGGCATGCTTCAGCTCCTTCATGCCATCTTCTCCTTGTCATCTTCCTTTAGATAGTAGAAGAAACCTCATGGTACCGGACCCAGCAAAGTTCACTTTCTTCTCAGGCCTAACTTTTGCACGGCCTCTTCCAGATACAAGTCAAACTCAGCAAAACAAAATCCAACACCAAGTTCAAATCTGCAAACTCCTTAACTGCCTTTAGCACACATGCGGCTAGCCCGGGTCAGCCAGAGGCTGCAAGCCCCAGGCCTTGGCCACATGGGCAAGCTCACATGGTTCACCTCTCCATCCTACAAAATGGCCAAAACCAAACCTGAATCTCAATCTCCATTCCCATCTTCCTTTTTTTTTCCTCTTTTTTTCAAACCTTTTTATATATCCTTTTCTGTTTTCCCGCTTTCCTGGAACAGCTTCTGAATTATTGTATTACAAAGAAAAAAACCTGTTTTCCTCCTTCCTTCCCCTTGTATCTTTCTGAAAGGAAATTCTCACTCAGGCCATTCTCACATATTAGCATATCTTCCTTGAAATCTGCAATCTTAAACAGGAGATAATGAGGGGGGGTTAGCCCACCCTATCATAATCACGTGGTTCTAATAAAAGAGAGGCTCAAGACATTGAGAAAAAATGGGAGATGTGATCATATAAGCAGGTGTTAAAGTGATATGCTCTGAAAACCGAAGAGACCACAAGTCAAAAAATGCACTTGACTTCTAAATGACAAGGACACAGAGTCTTCCAGAAAAAAAAAAAAAAAAACATAACCTTTCCAACATCTTGATGTTAGATGTCAAGACACCATCAGAATTGTAAAAGAATAAATTTTAAATAATCAATTTTGTGGTCATTTCTTATAGTAACAATGGAAAACTAATATATTTAGTATTCACTGACTGATTAGATGGAATGAACATGAACTGCTTTTTACAGAGCATTTTCTTGCATTTGTCTCTGATATAGAATGAGCTGCTTAACACAAGGACAATGACTAACTTTTTACATAAGTCTCTGCAACTAGAGCCTCCAGGACCTCAAGAGATCTTAACCACTTGCATAAAATTCAGGGACCTCTTCTTTGGGACAGAAAAGTTGGCCTTAGTAAAGGCTCTTCTCCTGTATCCAGATTAGTATCAGGCTGACAAATGAGTAAATGCCAGCTCTTTCCCTTAAATCACAAGATTAACAGAAATCTAGTTGTGACTATTTCTAATAAGTGGATTATAAGTGCTTTTACATGCATATTTATGTTTCTTTGTTTCTATAAATTTTTTCACTGGTGCACACTTTATAATGAAAAAACCAAATTATAAAATAATTTTACTACAAAAAAAAATCCTTTACCTAGGCTTTCAAAACATATTTCCACATTTAAAGACCGTTTTGCTTCTGGAAAACAAGTTAACAATGTATAAGAACCATCTTATTTTCAAAGGAAATGCATATTAAGATAAGAATGGAGTGTTATATAAGATTAGGCTGAATGTTTTTCCTCTGACTGTCTCCTCAGATTGCAGTCAACATCCACAGGCAAATGAAGACTCGGCATGTTGTGAGTGGAAGAGGAAACGGACCCTGACTAGGTGATTCAGAGCTTTGGCGTCACTGCAGATGCCCATGGCATTGTTTGTGCGTTAGTTTATTTCATGGATCGGCAGACTTTTTCTGCAAAAAGCTAGGTAATAAATATTTTAGACTTTGCAGGCCATGCAATCTCTGTTGCAACTTCAATTGAACCTCTGTATTCCCAGGTTCTGTGTATATGGACTCAACCATCCAGGGATGGAAAATACATACACACTACAAATTTAGGCATATGACCATCGCATCTGTACCAAATATGTAGACACCACTTTTACTCATTGTTAATCTCTAAACAATGCAGTGTAACAACTATCTAATAGCATCTACATTACATTAATGTCAAGCAATCTGGAGATGATTCAAAGTGCGCTGGAGGATTGGGTAGGTTATATACAAAAGGACATTATTTTATACAAGGTACTTGTGCATCCTTATTTGGGCATTTGGGGACAGTGGCATCTGGAACTAATCCTCTAAGAGTACCAAGGGCTGCTTGTACTCAATTCTGTCATTTTAGTGTGAAGACAACCATTCACAATATATAAATAAGTGTGACTGTGTTCAAATAAAACTTTATTTATAGACACTGCTATTTGGATTTCATGTGTCACAAAATACCATTCACTTTTTTTCAACCATTTAAAAATGCAAAAAGAATTCTTAATTCAGGAACCAGAGAGAAACAGGAAGCAGGCAGATTGGGTCCATAGGCTTTAGCTTGTCAACTTCTAGTCTATATCATTGAACAAAAAGTCAATTTTTATTTTTAGTTAGCTATGTAATATGGAGTTTTCCTTATGAAAATACATGCCCACTGTTTTTACAACATGCATCAGGGTCATTGCTCTAAGTGATTGTACATATACTACAATTAAGTCTGAATAGAACGGTTACTTGATGAAGTTACTGATTTCATTTCTGGTTTCTAGTACAGGATATAAAGAGTGTGGACATAAAGAGAGTTGACATTGTGTATTGACAAGTAAAATTAAGCTGAACAGACTGAAAAATCAACATCTTTTCTGGGGTCCATGAAATAAGCAAAAACAGAAGTTAAACTGCTGCTCCCCCAAATTAATGATGCTAATGGAGAATACAGGGAGTCACAACTTGCCAGAGTATAGCTTCAGAAAAGAAAACTTCCTTGGAAAGCAGTGGCTGGGCAGAAAAACTGAGCAGTAATTAATCAGTAGGGAAATGCCATGTGTGAACAACTCTGAGAGTTAGTTTAGAAGCACTCAGTCCTGGGGCTAGGGAAGTTCCTTTTTTTGTGATCTTTACCTCAAGAAGCTTGGCCAAGTTATCAGTAAATATGGAAGAAAAATACATGGTATTTCTGGGAGGGGGTGAGGGAAAGAAAGCACTTTAAAATACACAGAGCCCTTAAAAAGACCTGTGTTTAGGAGAAACCAGCTAACCCACTTAACCCACTGGGATAGTACCATGGCCTAAATAATGTAAGGGAAAGGAATATTAAACCCCAATCAACTCAAATTTCATCTCTAGTCATTCTCACTTTTGGGAGGGAAAATTACTAAGAAACATATGAAGTTCACAGTTCAGAAACCTAAATTCACTAAAAGACAAAGGCTGATTTATAGACTATAACACACTCCCCTCCTCCACCTTTCACCACCATATTATATCAGTTCCTTTTACTCACTACCTCCTGTACAGTTTATCAAGAAGAAATGACAATGCATACTAAAACAGAAAAACCCATTAAGAATGGGGAGAATGTCAAGAAAAGACATATATAATGATGTTGTAATCATGGCACCAAGAATTTAAAACAGCTATAGTTAATATGAACAAAAGACTTGAATTGATAAAGCAGACAGCTTGCGAAGATACATTGGACAATGTTAGCTGGTAGACAAGAATCCTAGGATATAACCAAAAAGAACTAGGGATCAAAAACACTGTTAATGAAATAAAGAGTACTTTTAGTACTAGACCAGACGTGACAGAGGAAAAAAATCTCTGAGTTTGAGAATATGTATGTCAACAAAATCCTCCAAAAAATGAAAAGCAAAGAGAAAAAAGACTGGGGGGTGGGGAGAATATCCAAGGATCTGGTATAGCTAGAGAAGGTATACTATATGTGTAACAGTAATATGAGAAGAAGAGAGAAAGGAACAGGAGAAATATTTAAAACAATAGTGTTAGAAAATTCCTATCAAATTGAGAATTTCTGAAAAATATCAGCAACCAGATGATAGATGTAGGGAGCTTAGAGAACACCAAAAAGTATAAATAAAACCTACAGCTCAGTATAGCATTTGCAAACTAAAGAAAAATCAAAGATAAAGGAAAAACTTGGAAAGAAGGCAGAGGAGGAAAAGATAAGTTATCCTAGAGGAACAAAGGATTACACCTAACTTCTCCCCCAGAAACCAGGCAAGCAAAAATGGAATAGAATGAAATATTTAAAATATTGGTGGTGGGGAGAAGTCTCAGAAAGATAGAATTCAGTACCTTATGAAATTATCCTCCAAAAGTGAAAGAAAAAGTAAGATTTTCTCCAAAATTTGAAGGAATTTGTTACCATTAGATCTACTTTTTAAAAAATGTTGAATTTCTTTAGAAAAAAATGAAAATTATATAGGTTAGAAACAAAAATCTACATAAAGAAAAAAATGGCAAAGAGTGGATAAATAAAAATTAAAATTGCTGATTACCAAGAACATTCTCTTAATTATTAAAACAAAGCTATCATATTTTAGCTGATATGATTCTGGATAGGGCTATTACAAATATTTATTTAGAATAACATATGCTATATATTATGTACATGATGTAACACAAGTGAATCCATGCATTTGAGTTGCCATTTAGCTAAGCAACTATTGTCAGCATTACAATGGTCGTGAAATAGTAAAACAAGAATGCCCCCAAGTGGCAGCAGCCATGGGAGACAGAATGTCAAGCAAGACTCTTCCCATTAAAATAAGTAGAATTAAATTCTTGAGTTGCAGTGTTAGGGCAGAAGAGTGATCACCCAGATATAGAAGACAACACACTAAAAGTAGAGAACAGGAAGGAACAGGACCTAGCAAGTGGAGAGATGGCTCATCTGTAATTAGAAATCAAACTCAAGAAAGTAGTTGGGAGGTAACAATCTTCTTAGAAGTACAATTGATAAATACTGGACTCAAGGTGAAATTTGAGCAGGTGAAACTATCAAAAATAGGAAATTAGCATTGATATAATACTATTCATGTCTAGAAAGTGATCTCTTCCTTTTCATCATAGCTTTTCTAGTAGCTTTTTGTCTCACTTTTTTTGGTAAAATTTCCTGCTTGAATTATTTTCCTTAATTTCCTTGAAAGCACAATGTGGTTACAGTTGTGTCCTAGCGTAAATATCCCAAAATGTTATTTTCATCCATCTTTTACATAATATGCTCCTTTAATCCTCTTAGCTATAAAATGTTTATAGCTTATAGCTTATAGTTAATGTTTATAGCTTATAGTTTCCCAAGTATTTATTGTTTAAGTTTAATATGCTTATGAACAGGTCCATAAACAGAGTAAGAATGGATGCCCTAATATTAGGAAGAAAGGACCCAGGCAAATAGTATCTGTAACTAACATGTTCAGAGAGCTCTGAGAGTCCAAAATGCATGGGCTCTGGAGTCAGTTTGTCTAGAATTAAATTGCATCTACCACCTGCTAGCTCTGTAATTTCATCTTCCATACTATCTCCATGCAGTTAAGAGGTAATAGCATCTGCCTTTTAGGGTTTGGTGAATGATAAAAATGAGTTATACACAAAGTTTGTACAGTAATGCCTGGCATAAATGACTGGCTATATTGGTATTAGTTACTGCATTATAACTTTTCTGAATTTTTGTTTCAATTATTTATTTCATGTCAGGTATGCTGACAAGATCATAAGAGGAATGAACACACCTTTTATTCTTACAATCCTATGAATTATACAATTATTTCCCATTTTACTGATGACAAAATTGAGCCACAGAGAAGCTAAATAATTGCCCAAGAGCACAAAGCTATTGAGACTTGGAGCTAAACTTGAGTCTATCTCACATTAGACTCAAGTCATTCTTGAGTTCTCTTTCTCTCAAACCATACATCCAATCTATTTGCCCATTCTGGATGAATCTGCTTTCCAAATCCATATCTACCCTGACCTACCACCTTTATCACTACCAGTATACTCCCAAGTCTCTCTTGCCTTAATTACTTCAATAACCTCTGTCCCTTCATCTACTCTATACCTCCACCAGATTCCCCAATAATAGACTGTTCTCAACATTATGAGCAGAATGTTCTCTGATCCTACTTTATTCTCTCTTAGTAGTACTTATTGCCTTCTGTTCTCCAAATTTTATTTCTTTATTTTGCTATTGACTGCTTCCTCCAAGTAGAATATGCTTCATGAGGACTAGATTATTTTCTGTTCTGTGCACTAAGAAAATGTAGGACATTTCAAATCTCTTCTGTTCAATACTCCTCAGGAACCCCATTTTAGGACCCCAAATATCAAAGACCTTATCAGTCACATAGGTCATGTCCACGCACTCCCACCTCCAACATGCACAGACCACAGTGATTTGCTAGTACCCATCTCCCAGATGGCTTCAAAGATTGCTCCTTATTTTCCCTCCATCTTTTACTATTTCAATGCCGCCATCGACTCTGGTATCCCTACACAAAACCTAACTCCAACCAACTGATGACATTTCCTAGATTTTTGCTCTGTTCTTTCTCACTGATATGTATCTCCATCTATATTTTACACATTTGTATGTTTTATGTATTTATCGATTACTAAAATATAAGTCTTATGTAGGCGGAAATTTCAAGCCATTTGTGCTAGAGGCTCACTCTACAAAGTAGGCACTCAATATGTATTAGGTATTGATATTAGGTATTGATAAATATCCACAAAACAAGTAAGTAAATAAATTAAAGAATGATCAAATAATGGATACAAAAAATGAATCTCAGAATGTCATTTTATAGTAGTCATTGGTATAGATTAAAGTTAGAGTTAAAATATTAATGAGCTTTTTAAATATTAATTTATCCTTTTAATTATGGCAACATTAGATTCTCTCCATTAAGTATTACCACCATAGAGTACCTGTCACCAAATCACTCACAGTTCGCTAGTACATAGTCCCTTGCACTTCCTTCTATTTTTATTCCTACACCTCAACCATGCCCTTTTCCCTTTGCAGTCTTTATTTCTTTAGTCAGTTTTCAAGGGTTAATTTTTCAAGTTTGTCTTTCCCTTGCTCTTAGTTTAGTTTCTCTATATTCCAAATATCAGTGACACCATTTGGTATTTAACTTTCTTCTTCTGTCTTATTTCACCTAGCATTATCTCTTCCGGTTCCATTAATCTTGTTGTAAATGGCATGAGATTATCTTTTTGATTGCTGAATAGTATTCCATTATAGATGTATGACTTCTTTTTCATCCACTCATCTGTTTTAGGGCACTTAATTTCTTTCTATGTCTTGGCTATTGTAAATAGTGCTGCTATGAATATAGGGATATAGAACTCCTTTCTGATTAGCATTTTTGTATTTCAGGATTAGATACCTGGGAAAGGAATAACTGGGTCATAAGGCAGAACCATTTTTAGTCTTTTGAGAAGTCTCCACACTGTCTTCCACAGGGGTTGGTCCAATCTACATTCCAACCAACAGTATATGAAGACTCCTTTTTCTCCACAACCTCTCCAGCATTTATTGCTTCTGGTCATTTTGATACATGAGGTGCTATGAGGTTGTATCAATCAGATTTTTTAAAATAATAGAGAAAGTAGTTCAGATCACAGGCTAAATGGACTTTCTTCCTGAATTAGAAGTGAAAGATAAATCTGGCTCAATGATGCAGGCACAGATGAAGAAGACAAAACTGAGGGAATAGAAAGCCAGACTCAGCACCCTTTTCACATGCTGACTGCTTATCAGCAAGAATTCCAGAGGGGAAAAGACAAATCTACTTTTTGTAACAAGAACCTTGACTCCTTTAAAGTAGTGTAACTATTGTTTTATTATCCTAAGTTAAATTCTTTCCTCTGCTACAGAAAATAATAGGTTGAAATAATAGTAAAGGTGGGTTAAGACTTCATCATTCCTGAGAAAATGCATGGGAAATAATGAATTAAATTTAAAATATAACAAAGAATAAAGACAAATTATCCTAAATTACAGAACAACTTACATCCATGTAATTAAACTCACACTGATTTCCTACTCTATAATGTGGACTCAGATATTCTAAGCTTAGACTTTTTATTCTCATTATTCTATAATCCCTAGTTAACAAATGTCCCTAGACTTTGTTATGAATAGATTTCTGGACTGGTTGGATCCATTAAAAATTGCAGTCAAGATTCTGGTCCCTAAAATGAGCAATAAGAAGAATAAGAAGAAATCTCATGTACATTAATTAAACATTTACTATATGCCAGGCACCATTCTAAGATTTTCATAAATTGAATCATTACATGAACTTAAAAGGTTAAGGGATTTATTTTAAAAATGAACAACCAGTAAATAATGGAGCATGAACTCAAGCCAATTTTTTCTGACGCCGAAGTCTACATCAAATCACCAGATCTCAAAAGTGTTACCAATGTGGTAGGCCCCTGAACGTTACAGAGTCTTATCTCCCACCTCTGAAGCATATGTGTCTTACATGAATATCTGGAGTATTTACTAATCAAAGCAAAATAACATACTATCAATACATCAAATCAATGTGATGATCTGCAGAATGTCCAGATGATCAAAAGCCCTCCAGGCTACTAAATTGGGACAAGAGGCATGCACAGATCATAGAACAAGTTCATAAACTTGTTCATCCCAAATGAACAAAACTGTCTCTGGTATCCTTACTTATGGATATTGAAATGAATGCATTTACTAACTCAATAGCTATCTCAACAAGTATTTACTATCTCAACAAGTATCAGAACTGTGTCCTTAATCCTTGAAAGTCTAATATTGTTTATGCAGAAAAAGTTTCACAATTTTAAAAATGTTTTAAAAAAATGACTGCAGATTAGATTAAGCGTGCTTATTTTATGACTAAGATCTCCTATGTGCTTTTCCTGTTTATGTAATCTGTCAAAAGGACTAAAATATGTGAAAGTGCTACTGTGTTTATCAATTTGTCTCATTTTATCAGAGATTTTAATTGAACATAGATGATCTAGAACCTAGATCTCTACACTTTCAAATCCCTTTTTAAATAATTCTAATGACCACTATCACTATGCCAGACCAATGTGGGTGAAATAATTAAACCATTCAATAAGTGTTTATTGAACACCTACTGAACTAAATACACTGCTTATCAATGAGATACATAGGTGTGTAAGCATATACATATTGACTATTTACATAAGCAGTAAAACTAGCAAAAGTAAGAAATTAACATTAGTATAAATATTATTTATATCTAAAATGTGATATTCTTCTCAGCTATTTCAGTAAATTTTTCATTTCACTCTATTGTAAAATCTCCTGCTGGAATCATTTTCCTTAATTTCCTTGAAAGCACAAAATGATTGCAGTGACAGTTTCCTTTGTATTCTAGAGTAAATATCCTGAAATGTTATTTCATTCATTGGTTTATAAAATGTTCCTTTAATCTTCTTTGCTATATAATTCCTATGTGCATGCTGGTGTTTTCTTGCATATTTATCATGTAAAGGTAATACTTCTGCTGATTATCTCCTTGGCTTTCCTTTCCATATACTTGAACCTCTTCCCAATAGTATAGAGTTAAAGGACTGAATATTTTACAATAACTGTTCTCTCTTGTATCACTTAGTGAATGGGTGTATGGACAAGGAGAAAGTTGTGTTCATGTACAATTATACTCTGGAAAATTGACTCCACATTTTCTTTCCGAATTTACTGAAAATCTTTCATTATCATTTTTTTTTGGTGCTAGCCCCTGTATCATGAGGGGTGACCCCTTGAGCTTGCATTTATTTTACTGTTTCTGCTATAGAAGCTATTTTCAATATTGAAACTTCTCTTTAAGAAGTCAGTGTACACTTAGTTTTGTTGTAAGTCAATACTATTATCCTTAGTCTACAATTACAATGAAGATTTGCCTGTTGATCTCTACCACTTAGGAAGTTTGTTCAGAGAAATCTAATGACACTACTGTAACCAAATAGTTTCTCTTCCAACATCCCCTTCACTCCACACAAGAATTTTCCATCTTTCCGGGAGTCCACTTGTACCACAGCTATCTATCCCTGTAGTTGAGAAATACCCACTGGGGGCACTTCTGTATCAACCTCTGCCCACTTCCTGTTATCCAACCCACTGCACTTATGACTAAAAGAATCATGTACAAATCCTTGGCAACCTTCACCCAGAGATTGTACTATGAAAATGAAGCCAGCTCTTTTTTCAGCATTAGTGGAACTTTCTTTGTTTTCTTTCATTAAATACTAGGTATGGAGAAATGGGCACTTATACCAATAGCTTTCCCATTACTTCCATTACTTTTATAATCAGAAACAAACAAAAAGCCTTTTTCATTTTTGAAAATAAAATCCATTTAAAAAGACACTTGATGGTAATTCCAGGAAATGGGCTTTTCTTGAACAATCTGGTTTCCTTCTGAAAGTGTAATCAGTAGGATTTTATCATTTTTATCCCATCTAGATCTAATGAAATACCAGAAGCTTCTTACTGATGTGAATTTTTAGCTCCTTTTTCACCTTTCCTGATGCCAGATTCCAAACTTTTGACAGAAAAAGAACACCTTTAAGATTCCTGATTCATGCAACCCTATCTGTACTGGAATTCTCATTTGGTTTATAAACCATTTAAATTTTTAAAGTATTTATAGATAGATCATTAGATTCAACATATTTTATCATAGCTTGAGTTCAGCCTATTGCTTACCTGTTATGGTCAATACAACATAAGTCATATTTACAACCGAGGTAAGTCTGAGAAATATCTTCAAGATATTTTTAATCTTTTTTCTTAATTTCCTTAATAAAATCACTTAAGGTGGGAACAAAGGCTTCTAAAGTTCATTAAAATTAAATTTTTTAAAAAAAATAAGCAAATAAACAGATGCATGCAGGAAAAAATTAAATTAAAAATTTGAAATATGAGAAATTTTAATTGCCATCTATAGGGCAAAAATGCAATTCAATTTGATGAGATTTCTGTTATGTTGAATTGCTTATGCATGCATATATAGATATCAGTTTCTATATTCTTACAGGTGGGAGGGAGATAAACCATGTATGTGGATAAATGGATTCTCTTTTAATTTTAGTTTGATTTTGACATGCAATTAATAAGAGACTATGCTTCAACTTTTATAATTATCTTTAGGTTAAAGGGCTCTTTGAAAGGAGAGAATTCATCCAGTTTACGAGTGAGTTACTTAGGCAGAGTCTCAGTAGATGAAATTTGTGTCCAAGATTGTTCTCTCTTTTCTTAATCCTGATTTTATCCATGAATATGAGCTGATGGACCTCAAATTCATATCAAATAATGTTTATGTCAATTGATCAAGTTTACTACTCTAGAGTAAAATCCAAGATTCTCAAGCACTGACCAGAAGTTTTTAACCATGGAAGTATATCCATTTACAAGAAGACATACCTCCACAGTGAATACCTACACTGCACCTGCTTCTTAGATGAAAAACAAATTGAGAAATTAAAAAAGTATTTGGCAAGCATAAAAACTATGTAAACCATAGTTTCTTTTAAGTCATGATAAAGCCTCCCCTGCCCCCCCCCCAAAACTCTCTACCCTGTAAGAAAGATTTAAGTAACAGCATTTTTGGTGTTTCCCCCTGTTCAGTCTTTCTCCCTCAGATTCACTCTCCATTTCCTAGAGAGTATTGGAGAAGTGCTGCTAAAAACTCCCTCTTTGACCCCACATTAACTACAGTTCATGCCAACCTTCCCTTTCTTTTGATGCATTTTCTTTTAAATATTTTATACTGTCAAATCCTTCTTATCTGTTGGTGGTAGTCTAGTGACATTCTGTCTTTAACATGACCTGCAGAGGTATCATCTATTAGACAATGATTTTACCAGTATAATTGGAAATGCTAGGTGAAGAAAATGCTATAGGGACCACTACATAGTGGTAAGATAGCACCATTCACTAGTTATAACCTTTTATTTATTTTTTTTATATATACCTTGGCTAATAAATCCTTATAATTTTGCCCTCACATGTCACAGTGTAAAGGAAGGAGCAAAGAATGAACTTGATCTTTTTTCCCCCACTGATGATTCTGTAGAGCTTAGGATTTACAGATGATTAGCAACCACAAGATTCTGAGGACAGGTTACTAGAGCTTTTGAAATCTTCCTCTTTGTGGGATGCTACTACCATGGAAACAGAGTTCGTATTATTTTTGAACAAGTGCATTTCACTTTAAAGTCACTGTGATAAAAAAGAAGAAATTCTTTTTTGTATGACATAACAAAATAATGTGGCTTTCCAGAAAATTAACTTTTATTCAAATTAAATTAAATTCATCAAATTAAATTTTTTGTAGGTTAAAATAAAATTCTTGAAAAATTTAAAACTGTGTGACCAGGGTCACATAGCTTGCAGAGTATCATTTATGTCCTAATAACTTGCACATCAACATTACATGTAAAAACTCATATTCCATTCCCCAGACCCATAAAAGGTCAAGAGAATATGGATTTGCCATCTGGTCTTCTGCTGTGCACTAAATAAACTTGAGAATTGCAAGTTAAAAAAGCAGTGATTTCTAGTCTTTCTGGAAAGTTCTGTTTTTCTTTCGTAGCATTTAGAATAGTCCCTGATACCTGCTGGGTCATCAATGTAAACTGAGTAAATGGGTGCATGAATCAATACAGACTTCAATGTCTGCTTACCTGATGGTAACGAATGATATTACTTACTCAACTTAAAATAACTGTTGAACCATATTGAAGCATGACTCCTCAATCTTCTGAAATAACTCCTTGGATACCTTATGGCTTGCAGTTCAAAGATTGGAAACCATTGATATCTAGTGTGAAAATTTATAACCAAAAAAAAAAAAAAAGAAAGAAATCTTAACTAAAATCTGGGTCAGGAAGGCCTATAGAGGGAGCTCTTGGTCTCTGCTGGTGGTTAGTTAAGTAAGATTTTTCTTGTCCCCCAGCAACAAGTAGAGCCAATGGAGACATTGCAGTTTAGCAATGAGAAATGATCATCACTGAACTCTTACTTTGCTTCAATAAACGTTTTTCTCCTCTGATCACTTCCTTGTCCTGCCATCCTTTCTATAAAAGCCTTCCATCTTATATGCCCTGCAGGAATAGCTCTCTGCTTGTCATCTGAGATACTATCAGATTCATAGATTATTTAATAAAACTAATTAGATTTTCAAATTTATTCAGTTGAATTTTGCTTTTTAACGCAAAGGTGTCTTTATTCTCATATAATCTCTGTACCAGAAAACTGTTTAAATGTATCTAAATATCTACTGTCATTTAGATTTAATCATTTTCAAATAATTCTGAAAAGAACCTATTTATAATTTATTTACATTGCTCCCAGAAGGAATTCTGAATTGTCTGTACATGGAATGCTTAAATTCTCAATAAGACTCTAGTTGCTTTGAGAACAGTGACAGTCTCCTCACTAGAAAAAAAATCCTATTATGGAATAGTATAAGCACATAGTGGGCATACAGTGGCTATTTATTGACTAATTATTAAATTCTTAAATGTGTCTGGAATATACCAGATATCTACTAGATAGGTATTCTATGAGGATACCTTTGTAAGAGGAGCTTTCAGCATTGGAAGCATAGAATTAGATACTTCTATGGACTTTTGAAATAATATAAAACAAATGTAGTAGTTGATATTATTAGACTGCCATTGCCCCTATATATTCTTCTCTTTAACTTAAATTTCCAGTTCCATCAAACTCCTTTTATATGATGTGACTTTGAATCTCTGTACCAACTGGAATATAACCCCACAGTTTAGAATAAAATTTGAATATCATTTCTTTAGTTCTAAATACTTAAAATATTGTACACTGAGATTGCATTAGTCTCAAATTTGGTTACAAGTGATAGAAAGTCAATGATGTGCGCTGAAGCAAAAAAGAAATCTTTTTAAAAGTAATTTCGCAATATAAAGGGTAAAAGAAAACATGTGGGAAAAAACTTATAATCATTGGTAGTAAAAATCTGTTTAACCTCACAGAAAAATCTTTTTAACCTCACAGAAAAATCTTAGAAGCAACTAACTAGCTCCTAACCTAGTTCTTTCAGGACTTGATTCTTTCAGACCTGTGCTAGGAAATACAGAAGGTGACAGTTACGTCTCATACCTCAACAGAAACGACTAAGTATTTTCCCATAGTCCAGGTAACAAGTTCAGAAAAACTGACTTTGACTGATCAATCCTTATCAGGTGTCATCAGGACCAATTGAATATAGGTAATTTATTTCAGATAATATTTGTGTGTAACTATTGTTCTCAGGAGAGAGGGGACAGTTTCAGACTATCACCCTAGCTGGTAAGTACTACACTATCACCTTACCTGTAGATTTTATTTTTATTTTATTTCATTAAGGATAGGTTTCTCTATTTTTGCCTGTGGAACCGCAGGCTCATGTTGCCCAGGGTACCACAGATTCAAGCATTCCCCAGTCTCAGCTTCCCAGGTAGCTGGGATTACAGGCATGCACCACCACGCCCAGCTATATTTTTTTTGTAACTAGAGCTCACTACATGCCCCTGGAGGGAGTCTAACCACGATCCCTGGACCCTGCTGCGGCTTCCTAGGCTGCCCTTTACAGGCATGTGCCACCATGCTCGGGCTTGCCTGTAGATTTTAAAACCAAACATAATTAAAACTACTAAATATTTTTCACAAAATCATATACAGAGTCATATGACTCCCAACCAAATTACAATATCTTATATTTATTTTCCTAATATTTGATTTACTAGAGATAGCATATCTCTCAAGATTCAATGCATATTCATTTTTCCCAAGGTTTGATCAAGAAATGTCAGTTTTCAAAGTGCTGGTCAAAAGGAAATATAAAACAATATAATGGTGAAAAATATTGGGCTGATAAAAAAATATATGAAAAAGGCATTTTACAAAAGATTCAGTTCCTAAAGCTTAATTGTGTGTTTGCACATCCTTGGAAATAGATTCATCTTACATTTTGTAGTAGATAGAAAATGAATTGGGAAAAAATAGGAAATTTAACACAATAAAGCACAAAAATACACTTTGATCAGCAAGACACCAGAAGGCAAAAGTCTGAGAGAAAGAGACCACTCTTCATATTTTCCATCGCTAGAAAAGGCATTTTTCAAGTGGTTATTGAAAGAAGTGTGTGCAGAGGATAGTGACTGGGATTAAAAAACAGTAGATAAAAGAGGATTTTAATTTATAACAATTCTGGAAACATGATGCCCATCTGGTTTTTCTTCTCCTGGCACAATCATGAACAACATGAATAAAACAAATATTTGTCAATCCTCATTGGTTTTCTTGTGTTACTACTCAGCTTTTAGCAGGGGAAATGTGAAGACTTTATCTGACAAACCACACTTTCCAAATGGCTTTAGTGAATCACTTGAATTCCCAGAAATAATAAAACTTGTCCTATTTTCTTTGCTGTCACTGACTCATGTAGAGCCCACCCAGAAAGTAATAGGATGGGGTATACACAGAAGCTAAAACTGTAATTCCACTTCAAGCCAAAACTTTTTGAATGCTTAACATTATTTAGTTGGGTTAGAATCCTTATCCTGGTAATAAAAATAATATGCCTATTTATGCTTAAAGCCATACTCACAACATTTTGTTTATTTAAAGTCAAAATATTTGGAATTGTGATTTCCTGAAACTACTTCTTGAGAGGTATTTTAAAGAGACAAAATTTAGACAACAATCTAAGCCACTTTTTCATGGTTAAACACACACACAATGCTGTGTATTTTAGTAGTGATTTGGAATTTTTAATTGACTATGTCAGCGGACATAAGGCGTGTCGGCTGTTTGGCTTGGGTTAGTGTTTTATGTTTCTGCTACCCAGACAATGGCCATTAGTCACATGTAGCTACTGAGCACTTCAAATGTAGCTGGTAAAAGTGAGGGGAAAAATAACTATATTTAATTTATAGGAAATTGGAATTAAATAACCACAAGTGGCCAGTGGAGAATGCAGTTATAGTGGGTTGCCACCGGCAAGGAGGGTATTTGGATTTAATTTTCCACTAGAGGGCTCTATGTACTTCAGCAGAAGTAGGATTAATGTGTATATCACCATTTTCTACCTGGCAGTGGAAAACAGGATGAAGAGCACCTTATTTCCAATTGTCTAGAGATATATGAGCCTCCTTATATAGATGGGTGTTCCAAGCAAACATACAGCTCTTACACCTTCCCTTACAGCTCTCTCTCCAATCTCATTTCATATATTAATGTAATTAGCAGATTTTTACCTTTTCTCTGGCTTTATTAACATAAAATTGGCAAATAAAACTATCACATATTTAAAGTGTACAACCTCATGATTTGATGTACATGCACAATTTAAACAATTACCACAGTCAAGCATATTCACATACTTATCACTTTACACAGTGTGCAAAGATTTATTCTCTTCATAAACTTCAAGTGTACCATATTGCTAATTATAATCATTATGATGTACATTAGATCCTTAGAACTTATTCATCTTATAGCTAAAAATTTGTACCTTCTGACCAATATCAATCCTTTTCCTTGAAACCTCTCCTCAGCCCCTGGATCACCATTTTATTATGTTTCCATAAATTCATTTTTCTTCTCTGTTTCTCTTTGCTTTTTCTTTTTATTTTGCATCTAAGTGATAATAGGCGGTGTTTGTCTTTGTCTGGCTAATTTCACAGAGCATAATGACCTCTACTTTCAACCATGGTTACAAATTTCAGGATTTATTTAATATAAAGAATATATATGTGTGTGTGTGACATTTTCTTTATTGATTCATTTGTTGTTTGACACTTAGGTTGTTTCCATGTATTTGGTTATTGTGAATAATGCTGCAATGAATATGGGAATGCAGCTATGTCTTTGAGATAGTGATATCATTTCCCTTGGTATATATCCAAGAGAAATGATTACTGGAACATATGGCAATTCTCGTTTTTATTATTTAAGGAAACTCCATACTCCATAATAGAGTTAGCAATTTATATTCTCACCAGCCATTTATGAGGCCTCCCATTTTCTTCTTGCCCTTGCCAACATTCATCTCTTGCTTTTGTGATAAGAGATGTCCTAAAAGGTGTGATGTGACATCTCATTGTAGCTTTGATTTGTATTTCCCTGAAGATAAGTGTTGTTGAACATCTTCTTATACCTGCGGGCCATTTGTGTATCTCTTTTGTTTTCAAAAACATCTATTCTGGGTTTGTTTTTTTTTTTTTTTTTTTGCACATTTTTTTAATTGGGATGTTTAGTCTTTTGTTGTTTAGTTATCAGGGTCCCTCATGTTCTTTGGACATTGAACTCTTCTCAGATATGGTCTTTGCATTTTGTTGATTATTTCCATTGTTGTATAGAAACTTGTTAGGTTTTTGCTGAGAATTTCTGCATCTACATTCATCAGAGATACTGATTGCTCTATAGTTTTTTTACCATGTACTCACCTAACCTTGGTATCAGAGTAGTGCTGGCTTCATAAAATGATTTAAAAAGTATTTTCCCACTTTACTTTTTTGTAAAAATTTGACAAGGACTGGTATCCTTCTTTAAATATTTCTTAGAATTCAATAGTGAAGCCATCCAGTGCTGGGCTTTTCTTTTAGGATAATTTATTACTGATTCACTCACTTAATGTGTTAGTAGTCTATTCGGATGTTTTGTTTCTTCATGATTCAGTTTTGGCAGAGTGGAAAACTATAAGAACTTACCCATTTCTCTTAAGTAACTAATTTATTGGTTTAGCAATTATCCATAGTAGTTGCTTATAATCCTTTGTATTTCTATTATAGGGATTATAAGGCTACCTCTTTCACTTCTCATTAGATTTATTTCTATAATCTTTTTTCGTAATCTTGCTAAAGGTTTATATCTATATGCATTTATCTTTTTTAAACCTAATAGTAATAATAATATCAATAATATTATATTAATAATATTATTAATATAGTAATATTAAAGCTAATACTTTCATTGTTCAGTTTTTTTGTCTTCCTGGACTTCGCTTTATTTATTTCTATTCTGACTTGTGCTATTTTCTTCCTTCTACTAAACTTAAGGCTTAAATTATTCTTCTTTTTCTACTTTTCAAATTATAAAGTTAAATTGTTTATTTAAGATCTTTCCTTCCTTAATGTAAGTGCTTGTCACTATGAATTTCTCTATTAGAATTGTTTTCACTCTATTCCATAAGTTTCATGTATACATTTTTCCTCAATATATTTTTGTTTACCTTTTAGCTTCTTGTTTGACCCACTGGTTGTTTGCTCATTCTGTTTAAACATAATATAGTTATTAATTTTCCAGTTTTCCTCCTCTTTCGATTGTATAGCTTCTGTTATAGCCTGAAGAATGTTCAAAGGAGACAAAGAGAGAGAGAGAAATACAAAAGAAATATAAACTTCTATTCAAAGATAATTCAAAGAAGATATGCTGCTTTGGTCATTTTTAAAAGTGAGGTCAAAGATCTCAGAAAAAAATGCAGCTGATCAATACACTTGACTACTCACAAACAGTTCCCTGTTCTGTAAGTAGCAGCTAAACTTATATACAGAAAAAATATTCATAAGACCTTGTAAATTCAAATTCCATTCATTCTATTCATCAAAATCCTGCAGTGATGTTCATGTCAAAGTACTAATTGAGAAAAAAAATCACACCATAACACTACCAAGAATAAAGAAAACGATAAGTAAGAATAATCTATATTTTATTTCAAAAGGATTGACATTACTTTGTTTGGCATCACATATCCAATTGTGTTCTATCATGCTCATTCCTCAAAAGTGACATTCTAAAGTTATAAAAATTGCTAAATATCAAAATATGCAACTGTTTTACAATGTAGTATTGGCATCACTCAAAGTGATGTGCCAATTATAAGCAAAATAATTAAGCTTCAAACATCTTTTCAAATATAAAGAAAAACAATATAGATACACATTTATATTCACAGTTTATTATACTCATGTAATCAATGATACTTTACAAAAACAATTTTATCTCTCAACTATCTTCTATATTTTGATACATTTTAATGCCTGTTCAAAATTCTTGTATTGCTATGTATACTTTTTTTAGGAGGAGGAATAAAGATAAAATTTAATTTTATAAGAAAACATATTACTTTGTCCTCCTTCAGTCAAATAATCAAGTCATTCAGGTTGATAAGAACTAGTCTTTATGAAAGCAACCGTGGTGTAAAGACTACAGAGTAAGTCCTGCAGACCAGGTTTCTTATTAAAATTCAGTCAGTTGCTGCTTATTGCAGAAAAAGTCTACATGGTGCTTCTACCTGTGTCTGGGTTCCCTAAAGGCAGACGATGCTATCTTCTGCTGAGACTTAAAGTACAGCTACAAACGGAGAAGTATTTGATTCTCATCACTTAGAAATACTTGTTCAAGTCTGTTTATGTATAAACATTCCATGTCCTGAAGGTTCATAATGGTTTATCAATAACCGTGATCCCTCCATAACTTATACTGTGCTCATACAAGATGATACAACATTTGCTATAATGTTCTATTGATGGTAAGTTATAGGAACCATCATCCCCTCCAACAGCATAGATCAGACCAGTAACTGCACAAATGCCTGCACTTGCTCTGCCCATATTCATATCTACAGTCTGTCTCCATGTACTGATGGTGGGATCATACACATCGATAACTTTTATGTTAAAAGGGCCCTCATGACCCCCTAGTGCACACAGTACATTGTTTAACACACCAGCTCATGCTCCACTCCTCCAAGTGCTCATTTCTATTATTGAATCTGACATAAAGTAAACCTTCCATGATACTGAGTCAAACTTTGCTCCTTTTCATACTCATGAGAGCTCCAGGAAGCCAATCATAATACTTAAGGTTACATACTTCCACAGATGGTAAACCTATTTTCCCATCAAAACCTTCTACACTATGTTATAATCAGTTTAACACAATCACACCCAAGGTGTTTCTGTAGTCTCATGTGTGAGCAATGCTGGTTCCATATTTTCATAACACTGGTTCATGGATTGGAATCCATGGTGCGTACTCTCATGGAGCCATTAAAGCTACTGACAGCAAAAACAAATCCAACCTTACGTTAGCTAGAAGGCAGTTCTGTGACCTAGAGCCAGTGACCTTCTTTAAAAGTCATAGCGCACCATACTTTGATAGTCTTTGGCACTTCAAGCCTAGCCACCACCATTAATTTAGTTCATGGAGGTCCTCGTTGAGTCCTATCACTCTTCATTTATTATGCTGTTCTCTTGAAAGTAAATCATACTTGATAACTTCAATTAGCTAATCTTTGCAAACACTGCTATTCTTAAGCAGCACTTCTCTTCCATGCCCTGAACTAAATATTCCCAAGGAAGCAAAGGGAACTGTATATGTTCCAACAACAAAGCTGTAAAAATTTGCCTTTACTCTTATTGTGGTTCACTCAAGTTATTATTGTTTCAAATATATTTTCTTCTGAGGAAACGTTTGTTTGCCACTTGAGATTAAGCTGCATCCTTGTTAAATACCAAGATTGAGAAATTCAGAAGAATGTATATTCTGATGCTGTTAGATGAAATGTTTATATTTGTTTTAATCTTTTGGTCTAATATGTAATCTAAGTCCAAATATTTATTGATTGATTTTCTATCTGGATGATCTAGCTTTGTTAAAAGTGAGATATGAAGTGTCCTCTTATTATTTAGTTCTTTTATATTTTTCTCTTTTTATCTGTTAATATTTGTTTATAATTATGTATTTATTTTATATTGAAATTTATGTTCTGACACTGAACATAAATGTTTATAATTGTTTTATATTCTTGATTAATTAACTGATCCTTTTATTACTACATAATGACCTCTTAGATTTTGATTTAAAGTCCATTTTGTCATATGCAAGTTCATATGTCATTTTCTTTTCAGTTTCTATTTGCATGGAATATTTCTGTTCCTCCTATCTAGCTCTATCTATGTGTGTCCTTAAAACTGAAATCAGTTTCTTGTGGGCAATATATAATTGGGTCTTCTTTTTTTAATCCATTCAGCCACTTTTTAAAAATCTATTTTTAAGCCATTTAATCCATTCGGTTTCTTGATTAGAGAATTAAGTCCACTTACATTTAACGTTATTATTGATGAGGGCTGGGCACCATGGTGCATGCTTGTAAGTGACAGCTTATGGAGTTGCGGAGGGGTCTGGAAATCATGGTTCGAGTCCCACCCGGAGCAACACAGTGAGACTTAGCCCCCCCCTCCCAAAAGAAATAGCTGGCTTGGTGG
>PVHY01009047.1:35532-58420 GCA_004024945.1 Uropsilus gracilis
GGAAGGAAGGAAGGAAGGAAGGAAGGAAGGAAGGAAGGAAGGAAGGAAGGAAGGAAGGAAGGAAGGAAGGAAGGAAGGAAGGAAGGAAGGAAGGAAGGAGAAAAAGTTACTACTGATAGGTAAGGGCTTGCTATGCCATCTCGTTAAATCTTTTTTGAATGTTTTATAGATCCTTTTGCAGCTGCTTCTCTGCTCTTTTGTGATTTGGTAATTTCTGTTTTGATTCTTTTCTCTTTGCCTTTCCTGTAGCTACTATTGTAGCTACCAAGAGACATATATAAACTCTCTCATAGTAGTAACAAACCTAGTTTTAGCTGATAAGAGCTTAATCACATACAAAAACTCTATACTTGTTATACATTTGATGCCACAGTATATATCTTTTCTCCTGTGATACAATGATTTACATAAACTAACAAATCATTGAAACTATACTCAGTTTAATATTTTGTCTTTTAAACTTTATTCTAGAGTATGCACTACCTTTATAAGGACACTTTTTAAGACCTTGACTTTTATTCTGAAGGATATGAAAAATTACTTGACAATTTTAAATGGAAGAAGAAATGACCTGATTTATCTTTTCATAGGATCACTTTGTGTTGCAAGTGACCTATGAGATGGAGTTAAAGTATGCAAAAATCCTAATTAGGGAGCTGTTGCTATCATCCAGTCATGCAACTAAAGTGCCTCAGATCAGGTTGATACCAAGCATGAAGAGTAGCAACCCTAAATTGATTTTGGAGTTTAAAATTGACAAAACTGCTGATTTATTTCATGTAATATCTTTTACTGAATGGGTCTAGTTTTCTTTCTATTTTAGAAATTATGGACATATGGACATATTTCTCTAGGTAAAGAGCAAAACAGAATATACTATCTTTTTATCCCTACTCCACCTTAAAAAGTGATAAAATCTACAATTTAGTTTCTCCTTTATCCCAGTCTTAAGTAAAATTCCTAGAATATCAGAACCTGAAGTAGGTAATCATGAGTAAGTGATTCCCTAAGGAAATGTTCTCAGGGGACAATCTGAGGTGAGCAGGACCAGGCAGGGGAAGAAACCAAGCAAATATGATATCCCAACTGGATTCTAGTTCCCAGCTGGCCTCACCATATATGGAGATGCCTCTGAACACTTCCATTAGTATGTGAGCAGACTTTGAAAAGGGTAGAATCTCAGGACGAACACTTATTAGAACTAATTTCGCATCAGGACCTTTGCATTTATTATTTCATTTAACAGAAGGACCATGTACATTTGTCACAATTAACAACTCTTTCACAGACTAGAAAATTTAAATGAAGTACGATTTTTACAAGTTCACATAGCTTAGCATAGTGATTTAGCTCACTACACTCTTTTAGGTGATATATACAATGTTTCCCATAAGTTTAAATAGTTGTAAAATATGTACTTGCCAGTATGTTGTAAATATTGACATTTTAAGTTATTACATTGCTCTTTTAAATATATCCATTGGAATTGAAATACCATAGCAATGAATAATGAGATCATCCATTTAAAAAAATAAAAGAACAACCTCATCTTTAACTGTCCAAAGTTTTACATTGTTCTTCCCTTAAATTTTATCATAACACATTATATTTTA
This sequence comes from Uropsilus gracilis, assembly GCA_004024945.1. Lineage (NCBI taxonomy): Eukaryota > Metazoa > Chordata > Mammalia > Eulipotyphla > Talpidae > Uropsilus > Uropsilus gracilis. Next base: position 37,146 of record PVHY01009047.1, read on the forward strand.
TGCCTGAGAGTTTTTTATTCATCCCATTATATCCCTGAAAAACAATGATTTTTCTGTGTATTATATTCAAAGCATATTATTTTCCCCTGAAATGAATTTTCATTACAAATATTATTAATGGGTGCAATTAAGCATAGATTTGTTATATTTTGCTAAATAATTATTGAACATATAAAGTAAATTTTTATTGGGAATGCATCTCTTAACAAGATAAATAGGATCTTTTTAATCCATTCCAGTATCCATCCATAATTCTTACTTATTATAAAAGGAAAAAGTACTTGACAAAATTTTTCTTCCTATTTTTCCCAGTTGTTTTAATAGATATAAGAGTTGAGATACCTCCTTTACATTAAAAAAAAATAGAATGGGCATTGAAAAAATTTTGCCATGACTATATTACAATTCTTTGAACTACTTCTGAGTTAAATGCCAGAAAGCATCTAGTGAACTTCAAAAATTGCTTTTTATGATCTAAAAGGGGGCATTTGCTTCCAAAATGATTCTGTTTTCCCTACTATCTGATGTTTACTTTTGTACAGAGTCAATTTGGGAGGAGGTGATTTGAAACAATTCATCCAGGGTGGAGTCAATTAATCACTGTTCTGTTTGAGTTTTTCATTTATTGTTCTAATTCTTTTCAGTTGACTTTATATAGATATTCACTAAATATATATTCATTTGTTTCCCTCAAACATGTAAATTCTGTTCATTTTGTTTGGAAGCTATGGTAAAATAAGTTTCTGTTTTCAGACAGGACCACAAAAGAACTTCAGATTTTTGTTTTAACCATCTATCTTTTTCCTTTTGTTCTCTTTTTGTGATATTATAAACACACTTTGGTAAGAGTTTTAATAAAAAAAAATATCAGATATCAAATAAGCCAGCTATAAAAAATCACTGTCCCTTCCAATGAATTTTGGACATTCAATCATGCTCCAAATTATATTTACTGTATGGCTTATTAAAAAGATACTTTTTCTTTAATATTATTTGAAAGCTTTAGAGTAATTGGTTTGTTTGTTTGTTTGTTTGTTTTAATTCACCAAGCTGGGGAGGGGAGAGAGAGGTTTCAGGACTGAATCACTTAAAAAACAAACAAAATACTGATTAAAGCCTTTGAGGGAGAAAATTACCTCAAAGTTATAAGGAGCTTTCAATTTCAAATTGTGGTGAAAACTACACCTTCTCTAAGGGGAAAGGCCAGAATTCTTGGAGAATGAATAACAGTGGAGTCCTAATTTAGATTAGGGGATAAGAGAAAATATAACATTTATTTCAAGTTGCAAACAGATATCTAGACTCCAGAAAGGTGATGAAAACAAATTATCTAAACCTCAAATAGAAGAAAACAATTCTCAGATAAAGTGACAGATATCAAGGAGAATTTACTCAAAAAAATTTCCAAAAACTAAGCAAGAACTACCAAAAGAATTTAATCTGAAAAACTGTATAGCATAAAATACAAAAACAAATTACTTGCAAGTGCTGAATTTTATAGAACTACTTTAAAAACATGAATTAGCTAAAATAAGAACTTAAACAAGTTTAAGTTCAAAAATAAGACTAAACAGAATGTAAAGTAACAGAATGGAAAGGAAAATAGAAATTTTAAAGCAAAGGAAGGAAATAAATGGAGATCTAAACATTACTTGTAAATTAGAGTTTACATGGACAGATCAGATATAGCTAAAATTTAGATGACTATAGAAGGGAACCATAATGTAATAATGATGAATGGAGTGAAAGAGAAAAAAAAGTGTAAAAAAATTAGACATAGATGTCAGAGAAAGACAATCCCACAGTAAGATATTAGGAAATTAAATGTCTCCCAACCAAAGCAATATGAAATATATACATTATTTATTTAAAGATAGAACACAGGAATAATTCCTTGAAACAAAAATATTAATTTGCAAATCAAAATCCGCAGTTAAAACAGTGTACCACCAGATACTAAAAACTTTTACACAGAATATCAATAACAGATTGTGACTATCATTGAACTTAAAGATAAAAGATTTCAGCAGTCTTCAGATATGTGAACAAAAAGTATAAGTAAAGTCACTTAAAAGTGAAGATGGAAATCAGACAAGCTTCTCAGACAGGTATGTCAGAAGACAACAGAGGAATGTCTAGAAATTATAAGGGTAAATGGGTGTGAATCACAAATATTAAACCCATCTAAGTTGTCATTCAAGTAAAAAAGTTTAAAAGATGTTTTTTAAAATGAAAGCTCTGTGGGCACATAGCATCCATAATAGCTTCAAGTGAAAAAATTTCAGGTTGATAAAATCATCTAACCAAAGGGTAATTCAAAATAGACAGTCTGAAGAGGGTGATTCTATACTTTTAAGACACCAAGTTGTAAACTAATGTTGCCTCGATTTAAAAAATCAAAAAGTAGAAAAGTATCAGGGAATTGTTAAAATATTCTAAAAATGGAAAATTAAGAATCCAAATTAAGATGATTAGTGATGATCATCATATGAAAATAGAACTAAGACTAAAAATCTAGAAAAAATATTTCTGGAAATATTCTCACAAAATGGTCAACCTTGTTATTTCTGACTATGGTTTGTTGCATTCTTTGCATTTTCTAGATCATGTAAACATTTTTTTCTTCTTCTTTTTTCAGGTTTTCACTTTTTCCTTGAGACCTCTCTTGATCAATCAAAAATTGAATTCTCATCACATCTGTCATACTCAATCATTCTTCCCCACTTAATTTTCCCTAGTAAACACATCACCCTCTGACGTACTTTTTTTTTTACATTTTAACCAGTTTTAATATAATATAATTGGCATGCAATTAAATATACCCATTTAAATATATACTTAGTATGGAAGTTACTCTTTATGTAAGGAGTGATTTTTAGATCAGGATAATTTGGGCCTGAAAATGACTTGGACTCAAAAAACAGGTTTTTGTAAAATGGCTATTATTTTGTCTTAAAAGTGAGGTAGACTTTTCAGATGAGAAGTCATCCGAATCTTGAATTCTTTTTGTGGAAAAATTTTAGTTATGTATTTCATCTTCTCTGTCAATAAAGAAGAGTTTTGTCAGTTTGGTGACATCTTTCAATTTTAATATGTATATTTAATATAACATGAATTTGGTCATCCTATTTCTTTATTATTCTTTTAATATTTGTAAATATGTAATAATAACTCTTTAGCATCCTGATATTGGTAATGCATGATTTTAATTCTTCAGCTTTACTATAAGGTTAGCAGTTTTACTTATCTTTTTTAAAAAGAACCAGCTATACTTCATTACAATTCATCATCATTCATTCATATTCTGCTAAATTTATTTATTATTGCCTTCCTTACATTATTATTTTTATTGTTGCCTAACTTTTATTTTCTTTGGTTTAACTTGTTTCTCTTTTTCTAGCTTTGTAAGATGGAAGTTTAAATGATTGACTTTAGAGTTGTCTTCTTTTCTAATACAAGTGTTTAAATCTACAAATTTTCTACAAAGCAGTTTTCTGGTTATATCTTACGTTTGTAAGATATATTCTTTTAATTTTCACTAGATTCAAATTTTTTTCTAACTTCTCATGATTTTCCCTTTGACCAAGGAGTTGTTTAAAAGTGTGCTAACTTTCAATATTTAGCAATTTTCCAAAATCTTTCTATTATGGACTTACAATTTGATTCCTTTGAGATCATAGAACTCATTTTTTACTACTTTAAATAGTTTTTAAAAAATTTTAACACACAAGGTATATACTATCTGCTCTAAAATTTAATGAAGCTTGTGTTATGGCCTAGTATGTGGTCTCTCTTGTTTGTAAAGAATATATATTTTGCTGGAGGTGGTTAAGTTTTCTGTAAATGTAAATTAGGTTCAGTTGGCTGTTGGGATTGCTTAGGTTTTCACCAGCCCTGCTTATTTTTCATCTACTTCTTCCACCAGTTACTTAAACTATAATTGTAGATTGATCTACTTTTCCTTCTGGTGCTCTGGTATGTCTTCTAGCATTATCAAGCTTTGTTGTTGAGAATAAACTGGATAGTTATTTGATTGATTGACTCAACTTTCATTTCAACTTTTCTTTTCTCCCTATTTTCTTTTGGCTTATTCCATTTTATCTACTGTTTACTGCATTTTTTGGTTCTTTTAAGGTTTCCAATAAAGTTTAGCTTGTTACAGCCTTTTGTCAAGTAACATGCCTCTCCCCATATCAGCCATGCTTCACTTAACCATGTTTAAGTCAACAACAGTGTGTAGACAATGGTAATCCCAGCAGGCTTTATCATGTAGTCCGAGTGTGCAGTAGCTCTACCACCTAAGTGTATATAATTCTATCTGTAACATTAGCACAATGAAAATATTGGCTATGAATGCATTGCTCAGAACATTTCCCTGTCCTTAAGTGATGCACAATTATAATATATAAGTTTTACAACAAAATATTTCCATGTTCTGCCACCTTGTCCTTTGTGTTCTTGTTATAAGTTTTAATTCTACATATGCTGTAACCCCCACAGTACATTGCTATTATTTTTACTTTAAATGTTCAAGCATCGTGTTAAGAGCTAAAAATGTGTAAAATCCCAGGACAGATCCCTGTCTTCTAATTACCCATGGAGGGGTCCTGGGACAGACAGTTCATGGGAGCAACACAGGATATTTAATGTTTTCTAGGAAATTATGATGTTTGACATCTTTTGGACATGGCATGAACGACTAACTTGAGTTAGTTGATAGTTTCAATATTGAAGCATGCTACTTTTCTTTTGCTCATGTCATATCTCAAGAAGCTGGCAGCTCAATATAAAACAAGTATCGCACAAAAAAATCAGTGTGGAACAGGAAATGAAGGTGGTGGTGTCCAGTCTGATTCCAAAGCTTGAAAAGGCGCAGGCACACTATAAGTAAGTAACTGTGATTGTTTAAGAATCAATTTTAAATGCTATTTTTTATGCAATCTTTACTTTCATTATTTTAAACTGAAACTCAGTTATGTTGGTCTAACTAGTAAAGGTATGTATTGAACATTTCTTTTGATCTGTGGTTATGAAAAATACTACTGAGCCAGAAAGGGTATCATGACTGGAGAAAATAAGAACTTTTACTATAATGGGTATAATGGGTATAATGACTACACCCAGCCATTAAAAATAATTAATTAGATAGCTTTCCAGATAGCTTGGAAGAATTATTATATTAAGAAATGTTAAGTAACTCAGATCAAAAAGACAGTCATGTCATTCACGATGACATAGATGGAATTGGAAGGAACTATGCTAACTGAAATTGGAGAAAGATAAATACCATATAGTCTCACTTATATGCAGGATATAAGAAGCCAAACAGAAAAAAAAAAAAAAAAACAAGAAAAAGTTAAGCCTAGCAAGCTGATAACAGAACTGAAGTATATAGCAAGGGAATGGGGGAGAAATGGGAGGGAGAGAGGGAGGGAGGGAAGAAGGGAGGGAGGAAGGGATGAGAGATGAGCAAAAGGACTTATGGTGACAGTTCATGGGTGACATGGTGGTGGGAGAACTTTGAGGTATACGACAATATAAGAAAAGTATATATATAATCAATAAAAAATGTTAAGAAGAACAAGACTCAAAGAAATAGATTCATGTGTGTAATTAGATTGCCTATTGTTTTCTGAGAAAGGAGTATGTTGGGAAATGCTATTAGTATAACTGATGGGATAAAAAGAATGGTGAACATAGGAGAAAATAAAATTTATTATTTTTTATTTTTTTAATTTATATAATTTTATTATTTTTAAAAATTTGATTGCACACACACACACATATAACACCATTGTCTATTCCACCACCTTATCACCCATAAATCATCTTGATCTATTGTGCCCATCCCTCTCCCAATTTTTCCCTCCTCCCTCATCTTGCTCTACATAAAACTGTCAACAGAACTGAAACATAGAAAATAAAATTTAAAAGAGAAATTAAGAATGAAAAATCTCCCAAAGTTTTAAATGATCCCATTTTGTAAAAATGAGTGTGGTCGTGCACAGGTGCCCACAGGCAAGCACAGAACTACCTCACAGGATGCTCACCTGAAATGAATAGCAGTTATCTTTGAACTTTCGAATAAGTTTTCCTGTCTCATGTATTTCTATATTGTGTGCATATTTTATAGTATGCTTTTAACATTTTTATAATTAGAAAAAATATGTGCTTTCATTATTTAAAGATTTTTTTCAATTAAAGTAATATATGCCACCTTGTGCTCTGGCAGCTAAAACCTCTTACTCAGGGAGATTACTCCATAGGGTGGAAAAATTACCGGTAATGGATCTTTAGACACTCTTCCAACAGATTCTTCAAGGGTCTGGGTCTACCCAGGCTCATGAAAAGAGATCCTCAGCAGGGACTCCTCATTCCTTCCCCAGTTAAGGGACAATCCTGAGTTATACCAGCCTAGTAAAATGCAGTATCTTTGGTGGAAGTTGAAAATCAGGACCCACTGATATATTGGACTCAGTTGCTTGGAGTTTCTTCAGGTTACTTCCAAATACCCCTCCTTCTTTTTCCAATCCTTTTAAGAACATGAGCATTAATCATCAAAAAAAAATGAAATAAACACTTTTAAACTAAAAAGGGAAAGTGTGTTAAAGCTAGAAACTGGCTGTTATGTACAATGGGATCATAATTTATTTTTATTTTAATATTAAATAAAAAATTACTCCAAGAACTTTGAAACACTTGGGTGTCTTTCTAAAAAAAAAAATCTTTATTTAAAAAAATAACCAGAAATTTTGGAAGGTAAAGATATATGACCACAGTTAAATAATCCTACCTAAAAATCACATCCACAATGCTTAATGGTTCCAGAGGGCAAATTGTTGTGTGAGGAATATCGTTATATCTTCTTCCAAAGTACAGATATTAGAAAAGAAAATAGATAAAATCCTTGTCATTTTTCATAAATTTTTATTTATTCCTGTAAATAATACCTCCCCAGTGAGCTAAACCTCATGAGAAATGCCTCTTAATCTTTCCTGTGTGGGCTTTTTAATATTTTTCTACAGGAAATTAAACACTCTATATTCTTAGTCACATCAGGAGATGGGAGTCCCCTTTTTACAATACAGGGATCGTGCCTGACCTCTGTTTGCTTTAAGATATGAGCAAGCAAAGTTTCAGATGCATCAGATTTGGTGTCTGGGAAAGGGAAGGAGAGCAGGAAAAAAAATGTGTGTATATATATATATTCCAATGCAGGTACCAAATGATGCTCATTACCAGTACTGATGAATTATTTATCCTAAAACCCAATGATCCCTCAGGACCAGGCCCATGTACATCATATCCCATCACTGTGCCCAGCACACAGTAATCCTCAATAAATCTTATCTAATTGAGTGAATAAATACATTTCTCCTGCTGAAAATAGAGTTTGCTGAATGGTCGTTCATTGGGATAAATGCTCATTTAGGATACACAGCATAGTCCCATAGCGCCAAAACTGTTAAATGAGCGACAAAAAATCAGCTAAAACCTTGACTGTTTTAGTTCAGTAACAAAAATCAGTCTAGAATAATGTTATTGACCAAAACTGTGTCCACTAGCCATGTCGCGATTTATATTTAATTTTAATGAAATTTAAAAATCAGCTGCTCACTTGTCCTAGTCAAGGTCAAGTGATCAATTAAGTACATGTTGCTGGTGGCTATGACATCAAACAGCACATGTATAGAACAGTTACATCATTTACAGAAAATTCATGCTCTATGGGACAGAAAGTTCAAGATGATTGTCTGAAACTTTTCCATTTTATCCTGATAGTCTATGCTTTTATAAATATATCAGTGGTTCAAGAACTTTTCCTAATACATGACAGAGTCCCTAAGGGAAATCATTTGAAGAGTTGGGTTTTCTTAAGGTTCAGGCTTGTGAAAATTACTCCAAGATTAAAGAGGGCTGAATCAGACCTAGCATGCCCTGTGGGAAGAATCTTTTTCTTGCTTATTTCTCTCTTCCCATCAGCAAAGAATTGAACTTAGTACTGGCTGGATGTTAAACATGTATGCCTCCTAACAAATACACACTCTCATTCAAACATTTCCTGGGATTTTAGACCATGATTTCAATGAACTGACGCCATCCTTAGCAACATATTCTTAAACATTTAGGTGCATTTGTGAGCATTCATCATGCTCATTGAGTTCTTATTTGTGCTCATTGATTAATCTAGTCCATGCTTTACAATTGCTTTGCTGACAATTAAATACAGAAATGTATATAATGGACAGCAATACAATTGTGACAAATAAAAATTACTCCATTACCCATCAAACATCCTGATTTCTGAGAAAATGTGTGTGGTCAGAACTCTTTTAAAATGTCAAATCTAAAATGAAAAAAAAAGCTATTTGAAAGTTCTCATGAAAACATTATTCAGAGTGGACCTTGGGTGAAGAAGGAGGAGGGAAAAGATTCAAAAAGGACAATCCTGAGATCAGTCTTGCCCAAAATTCATGTCAACGGATGCTAGTTTAGCCACTGCTATTGATATGGTCATATCATTTTTTAATTTCAAAAAATATTGACTTGATTCCCTTTTTCATTTCTAATATTTTCTAGTTTATTGAAATTAAGAGCCATCCCTTCTTTGGCGTTCTTTTCTTGGCTGCGTTAGTAAACGAGATCTCTATTCCTGAATCCACCAATCTAACAACTCTGATGAAATGCCTCCTCCACTACTTCCATGGCCCCTTGGGGGCTTATGAAGTGCAAAGGTGTTCTCAAAGTCATTCAAAGTCTCAGAATATGGATCCTTCCCTGTAACTATTTATCATCTCCCAGTGCTCAGCTAGAGAAATAATTCCCTGTGATTCTACATTCTAGGAGCAATATAAAATGATCAATAATATTTCTCAATTTGACCACAATGGGATCAACTGGAGGATTTCACTGTTGCATGGCAGTGATTCCATTTTCAGTATGCAGATTAGAATGAAGAAATGAGATTATCCTGTGTAGAACTCTGACAAGTCTGTGTCCTGAACAGTAATTCTTTCAATAGAGAACAGTGCAGCAGAGCTCAAATAAGACCCTTTCTTCACCTTTGGAAACTATGTCTCCAGGATTCACCCCAAGATAATATCAGGAAAGATTATCTGATTTGCTTCAACTAGTCCTTATATGGTCTGGGCACTGGGTGCTTGCCCCACAGAATTCCTCCAAATCAAATTGACAGAATCAACGCAATTGTGCCTCCTTTACATAGTCCACTATGTGCACTCACCAGAGTGGAGGAAGGGGCTGAGGTGGAACAACCTACATGACAAGCTCAATTACAAAATTACACATGAAGACAAATCACTGTTCTATGCAGTAATAAATGAAAGAGTAAGAGAAGACTCTGTCTTCTATTGGTTATTCATACCATGAAGCACTAGAAGGTTGTAGGTAAAATTGTTAGGGAATTAATCATTTATGCATGCAAGAGCTGAAGAAATTGTTAGGGAATCAATCATTTATGCAAGATCTGAAGTGCTAAGAGAAAAACTACTTTCTCACACCAGTAGATGAAGTTCCATTATTTGAGATCCATAACTTTTGAGTTAAGCCATTCCATGGCAGGTGGAAATATTTGGAGAACTTGGCTATTATCTTGGAAAGGGTTCCGAGGCCTTAGGATCCCTTCAAGTTTTCTACCAGCTAGAAAACAAAAACCCTTCCCACATCACCTTTGTATTGTCTGCTCCTTTGTCAAAGATTAGTTAACTGTATCAGTGTTTATTTCTGGTCTCTATTCTGTTCTGTTGCTTCATCTGTTTATTCTCCATCAGGATCACATAGTCCTGATTACTGCAGCTTTATCAAGAACTGTACAATCAAGGAACATTAGTTCTCAAACTTTTTTCTTCTCCTTTAAGCTTTAGTTAGCTCATCTAAGTCTTTTGTCATACCACATAAACTTTAGATTCAGTTATTTGTAAAATGACTTGATGGTATTTTGATTAGAAGATCACTGACTTCATAGATCAAGCTGCAAAGAATTGACATCTTGACAGTCTCAGGTCTTCCAATTCATGAATATGAAATATATATTTACACAATTCTTCTTTGATTTCATTTATCAGAGTTTAATATTTTCCTCATATAGATTTTGCATATATTTTGTTAGATTTATATCTAAGTATTTCAATGGGAGGGTACTAATGTAAACAATGCTATGTTTTTCATTTTAAATTCTACTTTGTTATTGGTAAATAAGAAAGTAAGACTTTTTTATGTTAACTTTGTATCCTGCAACTTTGTTATAATCACAAGTTTAGGGAGCTTTTTTGTCTTCCCTATTTGTTTACCTTTTCTTTCCTAATTACATTAGCAGGGACTTTAAGTATGATGTTGAAAAGGGGTGGTAAAAAAAGATATCCTTGCTTCTACAAAACCTTAAAGGGAAAGCTTTGCATTTCTCATTTCAAATATGATACTATTGTGAGATTTTCATCACATATTTTTTATCAGGTTGAGACAAACCCCCTCTATTTCTCAGCTGCTAAGTTTGTATGGTAAATGAGTGCTAGATTTTGACAGATGCTTTTTCTATATGTAAAGATATGATCATGTGATTTTTATTTTATCATCTATTTATATGTTGGATTACATTAATTGATTTGTCCCCTTCCTTAATGGGAGGGTATGAATGCAAAGTTTGTTCAACCAGATGTCTATGTGAGACTTGGAAGGGAGGGAGGTGGCTGTTCTACCTTCTTGTTCTGTTCTCGTTTTTTATTATTATTAATGAAACACCATTATTTAGATCTTTGTCCTCCTGTTCCCTTTTGGTGAGCACAGTCAAGAATCCAGGGGTTCAGCAGCATCATTTCAAGCTGAAGCATTCTTCAGACTTTCAATGAAGGTTGTGACAACACCAAGAGAAGTTTCACAATCTCTTGATCTCACTATCTGTGGAACATCATTTTGGTCTGTCAAGTGTGGGCCTTTCTCAGTCTTCATTTCACCTTTGTGATTTTGATAAATTAGCATCTTCCAGAAATACAAATAATACCTTTTCACATCTAATTCCATGTATAATGTGCCTTTCTGTTTAATACTTGGAAGACATCTATTTCTAATATTACACAGAGGTTGTCACAGATGTGAGTAAATATGCCTATTTGGAAGCATGGATTAAGCAGTAAAGGAATGAATTTCTCATGAGGCCATGGGTTCTAAAATGGATAGAAAAAATGAGGTTTACAAGAAATCCAATCCCATTTCTTTGAAGAATGCCTCTTCAAAAAGTTTATCAGTGACTCAGGCTGGCCTGCCCCATAAAAATAAAATACATACACATCATACATAAAATACATACCTAACTTCACTCCAAGTTGGTCTAATTGCCACCACACAGTAACCTTCATTTCTTCCTTGTTCTTCTATATTCAACCTTGCATTCTTCTTCCCATTTTAATAAAATCAATGAATAAGATAGCAAAGGGTCTCATGGCTATTTTAGATACATTTTAGCATTTTCTAGATAGATAGAAGACATACTAGGAAACAACTTTGCAAAATAACTAAACCTTTTCTAACAATGATGTATCTTCTAATTTCATCCCACAACTAACAGAACCATAGGAATCCCTGAAAGATTTTCTCTAAATGTGACACCACTTGACTCAATAGCTCTATTCCACTTTAGTATATATGAACAGGGATAAGGAAGCCACATAACAAATTGGAAATTCCTAAGGGAGAATATCTTATACTTGAAATTTCATGTTTTCTAGCTACAACCTGCCAGGAGAGTGAATATAGTCATCCATACATGTTATATTCAGAGGGTCCTTTCCCCCACAGAAGAGTCACAGTCAAGGAGTCATGTCTATCCCCTATGAACCCCCTCCCCCACACACACACACATCACAGTGAATGCACTTCCTTATGAGGGACTCTAAGATTTCCTTATTTTTAACCAACTTCTAGCTCCAGTCCACCTCTCCAAGAGTCTTCCTCAATGCTCCAGTCCACAGCAGCCTCTTTCTACAAGCACGCAGCACATACTATTCTTGCAATTAGTCTCACATTATAATATCCTCATAATATAGCTCCACAAAATAATACCTTTTCCCAAAAATCCCCACTTCCTAGTCCCTGGAAACTTCAGACTTATTTCCTTAGGTAGCAAAAGTAAGTTCTGAGGATGTGATTCAATTCAGTATCCTGAGATGGTCAGACATGGAGGAAAATAAGTGGAAGGAGCTAAATCATGGGTGAACTGTATTAGATAAAATTTTGTGAGCACAGAAAATTTAAAGCATATTTGTAGAATATCAGAATTTTAGATTCTTTTCCATTCAATAATTTGGCAAATGTGTAAATACATACCCAAATGATTTTCCCAAAGTTAAACCCTTTGGATTAGGGGGAGGAATTAGAACCCACCTTCTGGCTCCCCACATTCTTTCTGCTTTCCACCCAGTGCATCACAAGCAAATCAAAAGACTCGACAGAATCAATCACAATCTCACGCATGGAGAAACACAAAATGCAAAATACAGGAAATTTAGTCATCTGGGTTTGTGTTTGTTTGAACACAGACACATTTAAAATTTTCATTTTATGACTGTTGTTATAAGTTGATTTGGGTTTTTTTCTTTATCAATTTACCTATATTAAATGGCAGGAGCAACATTTATCTTCCTGCTGCACTATTGTCAATCTCCCAAATGTTGGCCAGGAGTTGTAAATGATTTATGTCAGTCTTTGAGCCTCTCACTACAAATTGCATTACCCCTGGAGCAGGCAGGCATTCCTATACCTTCCTCTGAGTCAGTGCCAGGGGACAAGAACTCCTACAGAGGTGGCAGAGATAGTCACACTCAGGCACTACAGATCCTCAATGGCACCTGGAAATGTAATTATGTAAAGCCAAATATGCTTACAATTTTCTTGCCTGTAAAGCAAAGATAATAATATCCATTTTATCAAACTGTTGAGAGTATGAAAGATATGCATAGTGCCTGGCACACAGCTGGAACTCAACAGCAGGTGTGAAATTTATGTATTTTATGTTTTATTTTCTATATAGCATTCATTGCTGCACATGTGACATCTTTACATTAATTTTACATCTAGATTATTAATGAAACATTGATGTCCCATCTTCCAATGTTTATAAAAATTCACCCATTCTAAAGGTCTCTGCAAAATCCCCAGCAGGGTTCCTTAGGCTCTTTGGCAGCCATTTCTTTTCTCCTCACATTCAGGCTGCATTAAACTCTAAACATGCTTTAGGGAAATAATGTAGAAAGTTTGCATCTCTTCCTATGAGCATCAATAAAATCACTTATGGAAAGCTTTGGTTTCTGTCACTCTTTATAAAATATAATCAGTTTTTAAGACTTTAGTGTTTCAGAGAAGTGTTCATAGCAAAATCAAGAGCATAGTACAGAGCTTTCCCGTGACCATTTTCTATGTGTTCCATTTATTCTTGGTTCCTACATTTGTGATTTTAATTGAGAATTTTATATTAATTTATTTTCCCTCCTTTCTTAACGTGTATCTGTTGTACCATTTTTGAAATTTTTTTTTAAATTTTGTAATTATCGTAGAATATATGTCATGTTTTCATGGTTCTATTGTACCCTAAACCCTCCATTCCCCCTGCCCCCCTGTGATCTCTTCAACTCCTCTCGTTGCAAGCTGTTGGTCTTTCTTTTCCCCCAAATGATGTCCTTTTTTTCCCTGGGTGCAGACTTGCACTCCTGGACAGCAACAAGTGAAACTGCTTGGATCTCCAGAGTAGCTGAGGCAGATAGTCAGGCAGACCACGTTGGGAACTTGTAGGGCAGATGTGGTACATTTCTCTTGGATCGTTTCTGCTGTCCGTCACCTGTTGCTGGTTCTGTGCCTTCTGGGTTTGGGAATGCAACTCCCAGTCAATGGCGGTGAGGTGTTCGTGCTGGGGCAGACTTCCCCCTGGGTGGCTGGTGGAGCTCCTCTCCTCTCTCTTGTTAGCAGTTGTTATACTATATATATACACACACACACATATATATATATTTGTGGTGGCCCTAGTGTTTATAGTTTGCACGTATAACTAATATGTTACTTTGAAATAACTCTATCCTATCACTGTTAGTGTAAGTACCTTAAAACAACAAAATTATTTTCTCCCTCTTATCCCTTATATCATACTTAAACATAGATATATTGATGTATATATGGATATATGAGATATAAATACTTATTACTGGACACATCATTATTATTATTTTGAGCAAGTCATCTTTCAGGCTCATTAAGAATGAAAAAAATAAGTTTTTATTTTACTTTCACATAATCCTTTATTTGCTGTTGAGCGAGAGAGAGAGACAGAGAAAGAGAGACCTGAGTTGGTGAACCAGGTTATTTTCCTTCTCTTGAAAAAACCTTATTTTAACATTTTGTGCAAGACAGATTTTTTTTTTACTGGTAACATATTCCCTCATTTTTTGCCTCATAAATTCTTTAATTTCCCTTCATTTTTGAAGCATAATTTCACAGTGTATTCTAGGTAGGGAGGATTTCTTTCAACATTTTAAATATTTTATTCCCCTTTTTAATTGCTTACATGCTTTCTCAGAAGTTGAATTTAACTCTTATCTTTGTTACACTAAGGTAAGATATTCACCTTTTGAGTTTGCATCAGGATTTTTTATCTTTTATTTTCTACATTTTAAATATAGGTATCATTTGGGGGGCATTAATCCTGAGTGGTGTTTTATGTCACCTGAATCTGTGGTTTGGTGTCAGACATTAATTTGGGGAAACCTTAGTTATCATTGCTTCAAATATTTCTTCAGTTTCTTTCTCTCTTTTTTCTCTTCGTGTTCAAGATACATAAGCTGCATAATGGGTATGCAAGCGTCCATTCATTTTTCTTTTCAGTCTTTGTTCTCTCTGCTTTATCATTTTGGAAGATTCTGTTCAGAAATTCTCAAGCTCAGAGATGTTTTCCTCACTGTGTTTTGACTATTCACAAGCTCACCAAAGGTATTCTTCACTTATGTTATAGGGGCTCAAGTTCTAGCATTTCCTTTTGGTTTTTAGGTTTTCCATTTTTCTGCTTACATTGTCCCTCTGTATTTATATACTGATGACTTTATTCATCAGAGTGTTCAGTATATAAATCATGGTTGTTTTAAACCCTCAGTCTGATAAATCTAGTATCTCTGTTGTGGCTGCTTCTGAAGTTTGCTCAGTATCTGTTTTTTTAATTTTCTCTTGGTAGTAGGACATTATGTACTGGATAAAAGAAACAATTCTTAATAGACTGTTAGTCGTGTGGCCGTGAGGTGGGGTTGGGGGAGAGCATTTTATAGACCAGTAAGTGGGCCTTAGTCTCTTAGTGAGCTATGCCTCTAGACTGTGTGTTTCACAGGTGTTATCCAGTTACCACCACTCTGTAGTGTTAACAGTGGTTAGAGTATGGTGTAGTTGGGTATGTCTTCTCTCACTTTGAAAGTTAAAATTAAATATATCTGGGATTTCTCTTCCTCCCAGGTTGGTTTGAAGGCGCTGATAACAAAATAGCAGATGATACTCTTGTTAACTAGATTCTCCTGAGGACAGGCCTTGTTAAGAAAAAGAGTATTCTGCTGTATTTCAAAATGGTGTCATCCCCCCTGTTAGAAGCACCAGTGGATTTTTTTGCCTGTATTTAGTGTGAGAACCTGGTCAAATTCCAAGAGGTAGAATTCACACCAGTGCATATGGCTCTCCCACCCCCACCTCAGTCACCCCCATAACTCTGCCTCAGGAATTTCTCACTTAGAAACTCAATCTCCAACAATTCACCGCTTACTGTTCAGGTTTTCCTGATCTGAACTGGTTCCTACTGAGGTTGATCCTTGTGAGTCTCTGCTACAAGTAAGTAACTACTTACGCATTTCCCCCTGTCTGTCCTTACATGCTTGAGCATACAGACTTATCCTGTATTCCCTTTTCAAAGGATCCTGGAAAAATTGTTTTCATTCTGTTAAACTTTTTACACATTGTCAGGACAGCACTGTGACTTCCAAGCTCCTGGCATGTAGAAACAGCACAACAATATTTCATTTGAAATCCTCCAGTTAATTGGAAGCTTTCGTTTTTTCTGGACTGAAGTGTAGCTGTTGATATTGCTGTAGCTATTACTATTGTGATTATGTTGCTTTTGTTGAATCTATAGAATACACAAATGCTATAGAATTAAAGGATCCAGCCTTTAAACGTGATCCTTTTATTTTTTATTTTATTTGTTTATTTATTTATTTATTTATTTTTGAGACTAAGTCTCACTATTTTTGCCTGTGGAATCACAGGCTCACACTGCCTGGGATACCACAGATTCAAGCAACCCCCCAGCCTCAGCTTCCCATGTAGCTGGGATTACAGGTGCGCACCACCACAACCAGCTATATGTTTTTGGGACTAGGTCTCACTACGTGCCCCTGGCGGGACTCTAACCACAATCCCTGGCCCCAGCTGAGGCTTCCTAGGCTGCCGCTTACAGGCATGAGCCACCATGCCCGGCCTGTGTGATCTTTTTAGTTGTATGGAATTCACCCAAGGTTTTTCAACTAGTTATGGGACTCTGGCACAACCTAACAAATCGTCTTTAAATTTTTTGTTTGTATTTTTTAATTTTTTGTTTGTATTTTTTAACTTTTTGTTTGTATTTTTAATTCTCGCCCCAGTCCTTGTTAATTCTCATCACCATCCCTTGCATCCATTCACTTTTTCACCCTCTTTCTCTTAACCTCGGAACTTTTACTTCATTTGTCTGTCATAGTTACAAGTAGTTTGCTTTGTCAAATTGCTATGTAAACATCTGGTATTTGATTTGTCTTTGTGACTTTATTTTACCACATATAATTCTCCCAAACCCCTTGCACTTTGTGACAAATGGTAACACTTCAAATTTCCTTCAGTCTGAATAGGATTCCACTTTGTAATAATGCTACATGTCCTTGATTCCAACCTCTATCTTTGGGCTTATAGGTTGCTTCCAGGTTCTACCTATGGTATGCAATCAATGTATAATCCTTCAATAAGCACTATAGAACATGTAAATTTTTTGAGTTGGTTTTATATTCTTTGAATACATGTCAAAAAAGATTGTGATCTCCATTTTAAATTTTTTAAGATAAATCCAGCTCACTTTCCAAATAGCTCCCCCAGTTTATATTTCTACCAACAATGTATTAGATTTTCTCTTTCTCTGTTGTTGAGTTGTACAAGGTGTGGAAAAGCACTGTCTACATTCCTTTTTATCAGAATTGTTTCGTTAATTGGGGCCTTTTGTGATTCCATACAAATGTCTGTAATGTTTACTGTGTTTTCTTACCGAAAATCAGTTCAGTGTTAATAGGGATTGCATTGGTTTTGTTGTTGTTTTTTAAATTTTTTATAACTTTTTAATTGACTGTACATATATATATATTACATCATTGTCTAACCCGAGGTTCTCCCACCACCTTTTCACTGACTAATCATCTTAATCTCTTGTGTCCATCCCTCCCCCAATTTTACCTTCCTCCCCCTCTCTTGCTGTAGATTGCATTGAATTTGTATATTGCTTTAGGCTCAGTCAATCTATACTCCATATCTGTTATTTCTGTGTGAGGCATAAATAGTGGACTGATTTCATGTGGCTGTCCAGTTTTCCAAACACCATTTACTGAAGAGATAATCCTCTACTGATGTACATTCTCTTTATAAAATGTTTTGAGGTAATATAGGTTTACAACATCGTATATGACTCAGATGTATAAGTTCACACCACTTTAGATGTACATTGCCACACCACATTTCCCACCAAGATACCCATAGCCCTCCACCATAGTCCATCAGGCCCTCTTCCACCTTGAATACTCATTCACCTTCCCCTTTGTCTTAATTCTACAATCAGATTTCTGGAGTTCCTTTCACTTTCACTGAAGTGAAAAGGAACTTTGTTTTGTTTCCTTATATGTCACTTATGAGTCAAATCATAATGTATTTGTCTTTCTTCTACTTATTTGGTTTAGTTTGATACTCTCCACCTAATATCAATTTTGTTATAAAAGGTGGGATTTTCATCTTTTTATTAAAGAGTTGAATTCTATTGTGTTTATTAATACACACCACATCTTTTTTATTCACTCATCTTTTGGGGAACTCTCAGATTATTTACATAATTGACTATTGTAAATAATATTAAAATGAACACAGAGGTGCATATATCTTTTTGAATTAAAGTTTCATATTCTTTGGGTAGATAGCTAGGAGTGGGTGGAATATGTTTTTAATATTTTGAGAAACCTTGATGCTGTCTTCCATAAGAAGTTAAACCAGTCTCCATTCCTACCTAGAGTGTAAAGGATTTCCTTTCCACTCACATCTTTGCAAACACTTGTTTCTGATATTTTGATATGAACCATTCTCATAAATGTGGCATGGTATCTTATTGTAGTTTTGATTTGTATTCTCCTGATGATACATGATAATGAGCATTTCATGTGCCTGTTTGTAATCTGAATATCTTCTTAGGATAATTTTTTTTTTTTTTGAGACAAGGTCTCACTATTTTTGCCCATGGAACCTTAGGCTCACATTGCCCGTGGTACCATGGACTCAAGCAATTCCCAGCCTCATCTCCCCAGATAGCTGGGAGTACAGGTGCGCATCACCATGCCCAGCTATTTTTTGGGGACTAGGTCTTGCTATGTTGCCCTGGGTGGGACTCAAACTGTGAGTCACAGCCAGGCCCAGTCACAACTCCATAGGCTGTCACTTACAGGCACATGCCACTGTGCCTGGCAGGATAAATCATTTAGCATTTCTACCCATTTTTGGTTGGGTTACTTCTTTCTGTTGATTTGTAGGATTTGTCTATCTTGGATATTAAGTCTTTGTCAGATGTATGTTGTAATGTTATGTATTTATTTTCTCCCATCCAGTAGGATGACTTTTCTTTTTAATGACAGATTCATTGATTTGACAAACTTTTTTTTTTTTTTTAGACTCTAGGTCTCGCTATGTTGCCTGGGGTTGTTCCAAACCCACAGACTCAAGTGATTTCTAGCCTCAGCCTCCAAAGACTGGGATTAAAGGTGTACACCACTGCACCTGGCTAATGTGAGAAGCTTTTTACTGTAATGAAGTACCATTTGTTTATGATTGCCTCCCCCCCCTTGCTGTTGCAGCCAACACATCCCTGAAGCCATGTCTTTGAGTGTTTTGCCTGTGTTTTAGTCGATATGTTATATGTGTTCATCTTACATCTAAGTCTAGATGAGCTTTTAGTTAATTTTTGTGTAAGGTATGTGATAGTGGTCTACTATCATTCTTTTGCATTTAGCTGCCCAACTTCAAACACCATAGGTGAAGAGATGATCTTTTTTCACTGTATAGTCTTGGCTTTCTTATTGTAAATGAAATGTTCGTATAACTGTGAGCTTATTCCAGGGTTCTCAAATCAATTCCACTGTTCTCCCTGTCTATTTTTATCTCAATACCATACTCTTGATTACAATAGCTTATATTATAGTTGAAATTCCTGGTGAAGGTTCTTGACTCCTTTTATATAAATAAATTAACCATACATGAGTGGCTTTATTTCTCAGCACAATAAACTTAACATAAGTTTTGATTTAAAAGTGCTTTTCATCATTACAAAACTTGCCCTAATTTCAGTTTGAAACGTGAAATTAGATCTTAAAATCAAAGGCTAATGGTGATGACCATTAAAAATCAATGCTTTTTTGGTGACTTTCATAGATCACGCTGTTAAATCCTAAAGCTGAGAAAAGTACTTGACACAACCCAACTGGAATAGCAGAAGTCTAAGCTTCTTGAGTTTACTTAGTAAATCAGGGAAGGGATCAGAGATTTTTTTTAATCAGGTAGGAGACTTAGACTTCAAGGAGGTACATCACATTAACCCATATCCTTCTCTCATTCCTAAAAATTCCATAGAAAGCTGAATTCTACATTGCTAAATGAAATGGGAGGAAAGTAATTATAATGAATATGTTCACAATTTAGGGGTTCAAGCACCACACTGCTCTTCCTAAATAGATCTGTATTATCTATAGGCTGGGATTACTACTAAAACTGATGGGGTGTATTTGCCAATAAGAATTTTCATTCACTCAACAAACATTGGCTGAGTGCCTACAAGTGTGCCAACATGGTATATGTGCCAAAAAAGATTTTCTTTTAGCCTGCCCCGCCCAGTCAATGTTTCTTACAAATTCAAAGAGTGCTTTCGAAATGAAACCATCTCAGTCTCTCCTGATCTTGACAGAATGAGCATTAAGTTAAACTTTGAATTTGCAGGGGATTACCCTAGTACCTTCCAGGTGGAAAAACTGATTCCTGAGCCACAGCGCCGACCCGTGGTCTACATCTCCAAAGACCAGAGTGAGAAATGAATGCTGACTCTGAAGGCTTAAGGCACAGGTGGCAGCCAGGGCTGGAGTTCTGAGCCCACAGAATGCCGTGGCAAGCGACTGTGTCGGGTGGGTGATGATTTAACCCTTTTTACAGTCATCTCGGACTGGTGAACGCTGTGGATCGCTCCTCAGGAAAATGCAATCCGCGGACACACGTGCTTATTTAACACGATCTCACAAAGTTCATCTCTGGGAAGCTCTGGTCTTAGGAGAAGAAAGGATTTCTGCAAAAGCACCTGGCTCCTGAAAGCGGAGTTGCTACCACCCCTCAAGAGGGCAGCGCCTTGGAAACACAGCATCCGGGGTGCCCAGTTTGTTAACTCACCTGCCCCGCCAGGTGGAAAGACTAGCCCGGGGCTCCACCCTAACTACTGAGCTCCAAAGCTCTGGTAGGGGGTCTAGTTAACAGCTGGCGTGTTTGCGCTCCACGCCGAGCCGGTTTCAACGATCAAGAACCCGGTGTCTTATACCTGTCCCTTTCAGGGCACTGAGCCTGCAGGAACCCGGGACCCAAAGACCAGTCCTCCATTCCCAGGTTCCCCACCACACTGTCTTTCTGCCAGCAGAGAGAAAGTTATGGACACCAGGGCTTTCAGTCTTGAGCTTTTATTCCTTTGAGGCAGTGCTGCCAGAGAATGGGAAGAGCAAAGTTGAGTAAGGGCATCATGGAACTTACCTAACCCAAGTAGGAAGCTTATCAATCAAAAAGGGGGGGAAACCTATCACGAGAGATGTTATGTTGTAGGAAATGCTGCGGGTACTAGGGCTGAGGCCCGGGATAAGAACCTAAGGCTTGGCTCACTCTCAACACCCAGCGTTAATCTCTGCTCTGCCTGGGTTTGCCGCCGGGCTGGGGAACTC